>JAZAYU010000057.1:1762839-1946740 GCA_038501625.1 Corbicula japonica
TCTTCTTTAAACTTGAACAGAATGTTTATCTTAATGATATCTAGGTCAAGTTCGTAACTGGGTCATGTGACCCTTCAAACTAGGTCACTAGGTCAAATTAAAGAAAAAGCTTGTCTGCACTCTAGCGGTTGTAATTTTGGTCCGTTCTTCTTTAAACTTGGCCAGAATGTTTATCCCAATCATGTCTAGGTGTAGTTCGAAACTGGGTCATGTGACCTTGAAATCTAGGTCACTAGGTCAAATTATAGAAAAAGCTGGTCCGCACTCAAGTGGTCGTAATTTTGGTCTGATCTTCTTCAAACTTGGTCAGAATGTTTATCCCAATGATATCTAGGTCAAGTTCAAACTGGGTCATGTGACCTTGAAATCTAGGTCACTAGGTGAAATTATAGAAAAAGCTTGTCTGCACTCTAGTGGTCGTAATTTTGGTCAGATCTTCTTCAAACTTGGTCAGAATGTTTATCCCAATAATATCTAGGTCATGTTCAAAACTGGGTCATGTAACCTTGAAATTTAGGTCACTAGGTCAAATTATAGAAAAAGCTTGTCTGCACTGTAGCGGTCTTAATTTTGATGCGATCTTCTTCAAACTTGGTCAAAATGTTTATCTCGATGATATCTAGGTCAAGTTCGAAACTTGGTCATGTGACCTTGAAATCTAGGTCACTAGGTCAAATTATAGAAAAAGCTTGTCTGACTTTAGTGGTCTTAATTTTTGTCCGAACCATTGAACAGATTTTCGCAGGTGAGTGACCCAGGGTCCTATGGACCCTCTTGTTTATTTGTTTGGTTATTTCTGACCAAAATGCGACCAGTGCAGATCCTGATCAGACGGCACGGTTGTGCCAGCTGATTTGGATCTACATTGGTCGCACATCTGTAAAAATGCATATATATGGAGGAAAGGGTTAAAAACTTTTAAGTTAAAATTGCACAGTCATGTTTTTTCAATTTCTGTTCTAGCAAAGGTGGTCTTAAGCAGTGGATTTATACCATACCTGCATTTTATCTTTACAATTTTATGCCATTTCTGAAGTTTCCCTATTTATGAATTCATTGAAATTTCCTGAGTTACTGCTGATTAAAAATTATAATAAAAATAGGCTGTTTTGGTAAAGTTCACCACAAGTCGGCCCAATTACTCCCCCAATTAAGATCATATGAAAATAAGTAGTAAGACAATTTTCAAAGTAAATGACCCATGTCTCGTTTTGGTGTTATCATGGAATATGCTAATTTAAAGTTGAAATTTAATCTTTATAATGTTAAAGACTGGTGAATTTGTGATATTTTAAGTTCATGTGTGTTATGGTTTTAAATGGCGTTGGACTATTGTTCGTAATTTCCTCAACATTTTAGTGATTTTAAATTTTTAACTGGACATTGTTATTGGAAAACAGATCTTTTGGACTTAACGTTTACTTCCTGTGTGTTAGGTTAACCCTTTACTAATAACCTAATAAATCAAAAGTCAAACAGTGCAGATCCTGATCAGATGGCTCGGATGTGCCGGCTGATCTGGATCTACACTGTTTGCCCATGCAGTAAAAGTGTGTCTATGGAGGAAAGGGTTAAAACCAATGGAACTAATGTGCATTGTTATTATATCTAATTGACAATCACTATTACAAGTAAACCTATATCATTTCAATTATTTTTATTTAAAATGAAATATTGTTGACTGATGGCAAATTCTAATCAACTTGGCAAACTGTAATACAGAGTAAACTGAATTATTATAACTGTATTGCATTAATAAAACCAATTAAACTTCTGCATAATTATTATAAAATTATTGCATTAATTAAACCAATAAAACTTCTGCATTATTATTATAAAAGTATTGCATTAATAAAACCAATAAAACTTCTGCATTATTATTATAAAAGTATTGCATTAATAAAACCAATAAAACTTCTTCATTATTTTAAAAGTATTGCATTAATAAAACCAATAAAACTTCTTCATTATTATAAAAATATTCCATTAATAAAACAAATAAAACTTCTGCATTATTGTTACTATTATCACTCCAATTATTTTAATTTAAAATGAAATCGTGCTTTATTTGAAAAATGTAATGTGATGTAAAACTAGATGTGGTGACTTATTTCAAAGTAAAATGTTTCAAATTGTTGCAACAGTATCCATTAAGCCTTGAGGAAAACACTGTATATATTAATTACATCATACCTGCATATTTATGATACACGGTTGTTGAGTCGTCACTAAAATACTACTTCTGTCAAAGTGACAGGCTTGTAAAGTGATTCATTTATGGTGACTTTTAACTAAAACATTTCTGTTGCTAAGTTTGTGTCTTGTGTTTATGGTACATTTTTGTGTGTGTTTGTGAATTTTTTTCCGCAAATTATGTCGGATTAATGGTTTTGTTTTTTCCAATTGTTTCACAGTGGATATCATTAATCGGAACTGTTTGAAATACGGATATAAACTTAGGATGTGACAAAACTGGAATGTGAAATAAGTGAAATTGCATGTAAAACTTTGTGATAATTAATTAGTTAATTTTAATTTTATGGCAAAATTCAACTGCTAAATTAAATGAAATTGCATTAAAACATGGTATTAATTGATTGATTGATTAATTAATTAGTTGATTTTAATGATATGGCATAATTAGAATGTTAAAATAAGTGAAATTGCATGTAAATTTATAAATAATAATAATATGATATGCAGATATTTACAAGAACTAAAATGTAGAAATGAGTAAGTTGAATAAGTAACTATTAAAAAAATTGAGATATTTTAAAGTTCATTTAAGATTCAAATGCAAAAAAAGGCATGAGAGAAATACATTACTTGTAGTCATTATGTGTATTCTTGAAACTTAATACTTGAGATAGGATGCCCATTTTATCAGACCACCTGTCATTAACAATATCACTTCAGATGTAACTTTATATGAATGAGATAAAAAAAACTTTTTTTCACAAAGGAAATTTAACGTTTGAAGATAAGCCAAAAGTTTGCAAATATTCAAAACAATTGTGGTGTTGTGTTTCCAGATCTACCTGCATGTAACGTAATACTTAAATCCTTAGATTTATACTATACATTCACACCATATTTATACACTTTATTGGGTGGGTGGACAGTGTAGATCCAGATCTGTTGGCACATTTGTGTCATCTGATCAGGATCTACACTGTTTGCTTTTAGATTTGTGAGGTTATTTACAACCAAGATGTGACCAGTGTAGATCCAGATCAGATGGCACATCTTTGCCATCTGATCTGGATCTACACTGTTCCCATATGTCACAAAATGTATATATAGAGTTATGGGTTATACTAGAATTCATGAAACAATTACAAAGGAATTAAACACAAATATCAAGATGAGACCATCACAGGTCCAGATTAGTCTGTTGATCTGGATCTACACTGTTTGCACATGCATAAAGACATGTATATATGGAGTAAATGGTTATACAAGAATTCTTGTCACAATATCGCAGAAATAAAAGCTTCAATGCCCTTGGGACATAGCGTATAAGTTACTTAATAATTTAAATGAACATAATAATTCAATTTTAAAAAATAAGCCCAAAGTTGGTAAAAATGCAAGAAGCATATAAATATTATACATTTATTAAAAATTTAGGTGAAAAAATCAATGGGGCATAATAACAGATCATCAGATCAGAGGAAGTTTTATTTACATTTAAGAAAAATGAAATCGAAATATAGATTGCTAAATTATTATAAAATGTTTGCACAAAGTGACTCCTATTAATTTTTAAATTCTGCCTCATTTATTCACTTTTTTTAACCGCGAGGTAGCTATCTACTAGGTTGTAAATTCTTTTTCAACAAGATATCTATTCTTTGATCAGAAAATTACCCGCCTTGCATTGTTACGTCGACTTGTTGAACATTTGTATTCAAGGACTTTAAAAAGCAAAATTTCGTAAATTGGGCAAGGAAAATTGTGTGCAATTATGTCGGTCACATCTGTGGATATTGTTCTTTTAACAAAATTGATGGAATTGAAAGTAAATGTGCAGAGTTTGTCTATCTAGCTGATGTTTTGATATTGTTTTGGTCTTGGCCAGTGCCCAAGGTTATAAAACTGAGCATGGAAACCAGTCTCAAATCTCAAGCATCTGATTGGCTGAAATGGCGACCAGTCGCCATTTCAGCCAATCAGATGCTTGAGATTTGAGACTGGTTTCCAATCTCAGCTTTATAACCTTCAGCCCTGAACTCTACTTATATGGGTTTTATCACATGTGTGAATAGTTTACATCACAGATGTGACGGCTGATCTGGGTCTACACGGGTCGCAGACACAATAAAAACCATAATATATAAACGTAAAAGGAAAATTTGGAGTATGTTGTTCTATAAGGTTGTTTGTGTCAAGTTCCTCAAATTCATAACATGATTTGTTGTTAGATGCTTATGAATACCAAACATTCCATTTTTGACAATTTCCTCCTTTTTTGGCTGTGTCACCGAATTCTGAAGCTATGGTGGGATTTGTTGTAACGCATCAACTTGATCAACTTTGAAGTTTTTTTTTAGGCAGGTTTAATGTCTGCATATTTGGTGCTAGAGAAATTGTGCGAATTCAAACACCAGCAAAATTTATTTGCCTTTTAAAGCAAAATGTGGCCTAGTGAAGCAGCTTGGGGATAAAGCATATAGTATGTCTGTTGCTATGATAAAGGCCATTGTCTGTAAAAAGGGCTTTACTATTAAAAAACCAAAATGATAAAGGGAACAATTTTATGATACTGTTTTGCGGGTGGTAACATATTGTGTTACGAACAAAATACAAAATACAATACAGACTGCAAATGAAACAGTACTATAATTATATGAGATATGTAGATCCTGATCAGATGGCACGGATGTGCCAGCTGATCTGCATCTTTACTGGTCAAACAAACATTATTATGAAGGCATAAAATATAAAGTAAAGGATAAATGCTAAGATTTAGATTAAATCTTTCCTCCATATATACACATTTTTATGCATGTGCAACCAGTGTAGATCCAGATCAGCCGGCACATCCATGTCGTCTGATCAGGATCAGCACTGGTCACATTTTAGTCAGAAATTACCTAACAAATAAAAAAGCGAACAGCGCAGATCCTTATCAGACAGCACTGATGTGTCGGCTGATCTGGATCTACACTGTTTGCCCATGCAATAAAGGTTTATCTATGGAGGAATTTAGGGTTAAGTACACAAAATGAGAAATTTGCATTTTATTCATGAAATCAAATCAAGGGCCAATGTCAAAATAATTGGAAAGAATATGCAATAAGTTACCACACTTTATCTTTATACTTATTTGTTTTATTAGGATCAATGCCTAATCAAACTTTCTTTTGATCCATTTTTATCACTTTTGAAATATGGACACCTGTGATTCTTATGTAATAGTTGTTTTTTATCTGTTATTTCCTGCTTTCCCTAGGGCTATTTCGGTATATTGTGATAAATTCATTGTTTTAAGGACAGCTTCTATTTGGCTGATAGCAATTTTGATAGCCTTGTTATGCAAATTCGTCACTGAAACTGTAATAGTACAGGTATAGTGTGTTGTAATGAAAGTGATTTAAGATTGAATATTGGTAGTAACTTTTGACAAATGGCCCGTCTTGTAATTTGTCAGCTGACAGGGTTTATTGTTTATGAATGTAATATCTCAGTGTGATGGTGTGATGGTTTTATGGTGTATGTGTGCTTTTACCATGAATTCTTTTGAAGACATTCCTTGGTTAAGGGGTCAGAGCAGGGCAGGGTGTATAGCTACCCCTCTAACCTAGTGGATTCATAATGTTGCTGCAAACAGCCAAGCTGGCTGATTTGGATCTACACTGTTAGCAGGTGCCATAAAACTTGTATATAACCCTTTCCTGGATATATACTCATTTTTACGCATGTGCGACCAGTGTAGATCCAGATCAGCTGGCACATCCGTGCCGTCTGATCAGGATCTGCACTGGTCGCATTTTGGTCAGAAATAACCTAATGAATCAAAAAGCGAACAGTTTAGATCCTGATCAGACGGTACAGATGTGCCGGCTGATCTGCATCTAAACTGTTCGCCCTAGCAATAAAGGTTATCTGTACAGGAAAGGGATAATTATGATCTAAAAGTTAAATGACTCATGAAAGTTGCATTAAATTACTTCAAAAACAAACGAACACTGCCAATACTAGGATGACCCCAGTCTAAATGTTTGTAGACAAGGTGTGAGAATCTTATTAATGAATCGGACATTTAATAGTGAAACAGGAATGCCGGTAGGACAGTAGGATAGGGCATATTTTCACAGTGATGTCATTTTACAATACTTATTTTTAAAAAAAAACAACAACAACGAAACATCACAGCAACTTAGTTCATAACCATTATCATAACTAGTTGGACTCAACTTCACCCTTTAGTCCATAGGTACACCTTAATTGTGTGGGCGAACAGTGTAGATCCAGATCAGCCGGCCAGTCCTTGCCATCTGATTAGGATTAACACTGTTAGCTTTCAGATTAATTTATTTATTTAGACTAGTCTCCATTTCAGCCAATCAGACAATTGAGATTTGTGACTGGTTTCCAGTTTTAGTTTTAACCGGTATCAGAGTATTTATCGTATTAGTCTTTTGCCCTTTAATGTATTGGATTTCCATTTCTTTCTTGCTGAACACTGATTTCTCTGCTGATAGGAGTAATTTCACATCAGATGTGCTAATGGAACAATAAAACAATGTTTGGATCAGTTTTCATCAATTGTGAACTTTAATGAATGAGTTTAGTTAAGGGATGGTTTCTTAAACTTCAATTCTACTTGATATGGATATATATAAAGTTTGTTTACATGGACCTAACTCCATATAATATTTATATGGGGTTTATGGCAGGTGTGACCAGTGTAGATCCAGATCAGCTGACACATCAGTGCTGTCTGATGAACCATTGGCAAACAGTGTAGATACAGATTAGCCAACTCATCTGTGCCATCTGATCAGGATCTACTCTATTCGCTGCTTGGTCAGAAATAACCTAATGAATTTAAAACGAACAATGGAGATCCTGATCAGAGGGCATGGATATGTTAGCTGATCTGTATCTACACTGTTAGCCTTTGAATTATAACCATAACACATGGAGTAACTGTAAAATGTTAAACTATGCCTTATATGGATGTATCAATTTCCTTTTCATAGACTTAAGAAAATATTTACAACTCATGAGGTCTTTAAAATGTGATAAAGAACAGATTAAGGACAGTCTGTTATTTGTTTAATGTTTATGGGGCAATTTTGGAGTTTATCCTTGTAAACACTTAGCATCACATAAATCAACAGCGCAGGCATGTTCCTATTCTATAATCCTTGCCTTTTTCAAAATGTGGCTGTTTAAATTGACAGGAGGACAAAAAAGTGTTAAAAGTGTGATGGGGAGATTTTTTAATGCCTTAAAGGATTTAGGTGACAGTGTTAAGTTGACCTATTTTATTTATATCAGCATATTGCAAATTTAATGGAATTACATTAAAATTGACTTTTATTATTAAGAAAGTTGTAAACTAAATTAAATGATGATGTAAAATATTTAAATTATAATTAAAAAACAACAAAACAATGAACAACAGCAACAACAAAATTTTTGAGTGGAAGAAGCATAAAAAAATATTTGAGAGGCAGCATGTCAAAATGTGTCTTCATTAAATTTTCATAAATTGTTGTCAAAGTTGAACAGACAGTGGCGCTTTTTACTAAATTTGTCAAATCATTCTTGTTACTAAATCGCCTATAATGCATAAGATTGTTTGTTAATGCTGGTCAAAAATAGCTACAAGTGTTAAAAATATGACCTAAAAATAGCTTTTCCTATAAAGCTGCTTATTTGATAATTACTGAATATTGTTTTCTTTTAGAACTAGCTAAACCTCTTTTAGAATTAGCTAAACGTATTTCAATAACTTTTCTAATTTAAATACATGTTTTGAACCAAATATGAATTTATGATGAAGATCTTCATTGGTTTCACAATTTAACTAAAATAATGGTAATAAAGATTGAAATGCATAAAAATAGTAAAGCTACTGTATTTTCTGACTAGTATGATTTAACCTAAATGTATGGTGTCCATTTCTTAAGCAGAACCATGGGACAATGCACAAAAAGTAAATATATTGAAGAATTTTGGTTTTAAAAATTAAAGAAATAATATGAAAGAATTTTGGTGTTAGAGAATAAAGAAATATATTAAAAAATTTGGTTTTAGAGAATAAAGAAAAATATTAAAGAATTTTGGATTTAAGAGAATAAGATATATATTGAAAAATTTTGGTTTAAGATATTAAATACATAAAAAAAAATTATTATAGTAAAGAAATAATTCTATTTGATAAAACAACAACAACAATATTTGTAACTTCAGCAAGTTAATGTACAAAATAAAGTTTAAAAGTTGTGACAGAGAATAAATTACTTATCACATAAAAACCCTTTAGGTTATTAAATAAAGTAGTGTGTTGAAGTGGTTTGTTGTGTAATAAATTTCAGTAACATTTCATTAAATGAATAATTTATAAGCTAGCACATACTTAACTGAGGGATCATTATTTGATATGCAAGTGTTCTCTTTTGTGTGAAATTTGATATTCTTGGAAGCAATGTCTTGGTGTTAAATGAAAACTTTGCTGAAATTGAGCTCATGTTTTTGTTGAGACATTTGTTTGATTTCAGCAAATTTTTTGCAGTATTAAGCGTTCTATTACAGTGAATGACTTTATTTCGAACATAGAGACATGAGACCTATGACAAATCTATGATAGAATTACAAACCATGACATATATGTGGCTAATGATACAAGCAAAGGTCCAAAAAAGTGAATTTATACAATACCTACAATACAGGAGACAATGGATTGTAAAAAATTCTGTGGCAAAAAAGTTACAAAGCAAGTGATACAAATGTAGGGCAGAAAGTGGCTTAAAACAAATGGAAAATAGCTAAAATTAGACTTAACTATTGAAACACTCTTCAGGTGTAAGTTTTTGTAGAACAAACATTTTGTGATCAGATTAAATTGTAAAAATGCCTGGAAAAGTGAAAGGATTATACATGTGGTGCCTCAAGGTCACCAGTGGCTATGATGGCATTGAGGTCAGGGACATGACTTCATCCTGGAAGAATGGTTTGGCCCTGTGTGCTCTTATCAACCGTTTTCGTCCAGACCTTATTGACATTTATTCCTTGTCACCGAAAAACATTTACTACAACAATGAACTTGCATTCAATATTGCTGAAAAACAGTTTGGAATTCCTAAATACCTTGACCCTGTTGATATGGTAACTATGGAAGCTCCGGATAGACTGAGCATGGCAACGTATTTAGCTGAATTTTATGAGTATTTTAATGACAAACCTATGTTTGATCCTCCTGATATGCCCGCAGGCTGGCCTGAAAGCATACCTGTTATACCTCCACCTAGTATCTGTGATAAAGGACATGAGAATACTGTCAAATCAACTGATAGTTCTGTCAGCGAACTGTCTGATAAAAGGAATGAAAGAGAAACTCATAAAGGTGAAACAAAATCTATTATACCTCAAGATACTGTGGAAATCAAGCATGAACTAGAAGAACTTGATACTGACATTGATGCATTATACAAAGGAAATTTGGAACTGTTAGAAAATGAAGATGGTGGTCCAAGAACATTTCATGATGCTTGTATTGAAGAAATGGAAAGTATTAAAACTAGTAAGAAGGGAGCTGTGCTTCAGGCTATTGTAAGTGCAGGAATCGCTGCAGTTGCTGCTACAACTGTTGGTGATGATATTGACTCTGAACTAGAAAATGAAGATTTGACAAAGGAAGGTGAAAAAGAATGCATTGCAGGGAATGATATTATAGATGAAGCTGATTTTGTGATGAAAGACAGTGATTTAGCAGTAAAATCTGATACTGGAATAAATGAAAGCCAGACACAGGATAAAGACAATTTTCATAAAGAATGTTTGAAAGAAGTAGACACTGAAAATGACAATGGCTGTGAGACAGAAAAGGTAGAAAAAGATGTAAGATCAGAAATTTCTAGAGATGAAATTTCAAAATGTGAAGAAGATCATTACAGCAGATCCTTTACAAGAATGGACAGTGGATTAGGTACAGCAAATAGTGAAAGTTTGAAGGAAACTCTCAAGAACATCGATTTACATCAGGAATCGGTAAATAGAGATAATGAAAGCACAGATGTTGTTAGAACAGCACCTGAAATAGATAAAGTTGAATTATCTGACGCCAATCATAATGACCATGAAATTACACAGGAGACTATAAAAATGTTGAACAATGAATTGAACACTGGACAGTTCAAGATATTGAATGTAGATATTGTTGAATCAAAGACTTCAGAAAGTTCCAGCTCTGAATCTTCCTTGTCAGACAATGAGGAAAAAGATGAAACAAACATTCCCATGACCAATGGAGTAACAGATAGTGAAAGTTCTTCATCTGAGAATGAAGTACATATGATTGAAAAAATGGCTGCAGATTTCGTAGAACATATATTTTTGGATTTGAAATCAAATCCTGTTCTGATTAAGGAACTATCAAGTGAACTTCCATCCATCTTAAAAGAGGTAGAAGCAGACCTTGAAGTCAATACTGAAGTTGAGGATTCCAAGCGGAGTGTATTTGATGTAGAAACAGACATAGAAATGAAAAATGGAGCTGAGGAATTAAAACAAAATGAAATAGAGATGGATATCTCTGAAAACTTTGAAGTAAAAGTGAAAATTATTCATAGTAGTATTGAGATCAATATTCCAAAAGAACAAGAAACGAAAGAAAAACCAAATACGGACACTCAGGATCAAGTTTCTGTTGAAGTAGATGATAAAATACAAGCAGAAAAAGAACCATGTTTAGAAAAAGAACCATTTTTAGAAATAGAACACAATTCAAAAAGTGTGGATTCAAATAGAAGAATAAATACAATTGATATTGATACAGAAAATCTCCAGAAAGATGCCGACGATTCATGCAATGAAGATGACATACCTTTAAACTTAAGCCCTACTGATGCAAAATCAAACAGCAGAAACACTTCAGAAGTTGTTGTAAGGGAATCTTCAACATCAGATTATGAGAAAGAAAAGACACCTGAAATTCCAAGTGCTATAGAAGGCGAAATGGCTCACTCTTCATCTTCCTCAACATCATCATCATCATCGTCATCAGATACAGAGGAAAGTAGTAATGGAGAAAATATTATCCTTTCAGAAGAAAAACAGCTAAAAGAAACTAAGAAAAAAACAGTGAATAACTTCAATGTAGAAGAGACAATCATTGAGAAGAAACCAAGCATAAGAAGAAAGTCATCTGAATCCGACAATGACAGTTCCGAAGAATTGACTGCTGCCAAGCTCAAACAAACTGAAAACATTTGTAAAACTGATCTGAATAGGCTTGAGATTAAATTACAGTTAGACCCAAGACCTTATGTCACAACTTCCAATACAGAGATGTTGCCGGAGGATAAGAATACGAACCCGCTAGTTGACTTGACAGAGCAGAGATCTTCAGTTCTTTCACCATCCTCACCAGTATCACAATCATCTGGCAGTTCCAGTTCTTCCTCTGACAGTGAAGGTGAGGCACCTGCACTGCCTTTAGTTGGTCCGCCTCAGCTTGAAATACAGACATCTGATACCAACTATCTAGTAGCAGATGTTAAAGAAGTAAACACTGGAGACATCGTTACAGACCCAGCAGCTGGTCAGGTTGAGGATGGTATCGAACAGATGACACGGGCAGTTGAAAAGCAGGAGTGTATAGAGCATGCTCCAGATATGGAAGGATTTGATGTTTTAGAAAACAAAGCTGTCCAGCAAAGAACCACATGTGATGAAACTACCAAAGATGAAGAAATAATACAAGCTGATATAAAACCAGAAGTTAAATTAAGAGGTGACCTATCATCAGAATCTGATGGAAAAGATGCTTCACATAAGATAGATGCAGAAAAAGATATTAAAGCTGAGAGGTTAATCCAAGACCTGTTTTCAGTGCAGTCAGAAGAAAATAAAAAGACAGACATCTTGCCAGTTGATTCAAAAACAGCTGTTAAAGTAAAGGCAGGTGAATCCTCAACCTCCTCAACATCATCATCATCTTCATCATCAGAGTCAGATGATGATCACTCAGAGACAAGAGACAAAGATGTTCCAGCTCTTGAAAAACATCAGCAAGACACTGTGTTGGAACAATTTAATGAAAACTTGCTTGTCAAAAGGAAAAGTATCCCATCTGGCAGTGGTTCGGAAAATGCAGCAGAACAGCAGTCGTCTGCCAAGGGTGAACAAGAACTTCCAATTATAGAAAATATTTCAGTTACAAAAACTATGCCAGTATACAGCATGATAAATACAGAAAACCGAAGTCACAAAGGAATGACAGGGACTAATATTCTTGAATTAGGAAATGTTGAAAGTACTTTTGATGAAAAGGCAAAAGAGGGTGGAGGAGAAGTGATTGCAAATCCAGCAAAACCAGCTGATGTCAAGCTGGAATGGTCAAGTAAAGTGGTAGAACCAGTTGAATCATCACAGTTAAAAGTTAAAAATACTCAGGCTCCTATCTTTGCAAAAGTAGATAGAGACCTTATGAAAAAGGCTGCAGAGTTTTCTAAGAAAATGGCAGAATCAGTAAATACCAGATTAGAAGATGAAACCCATACTTCAAATATGCTAAAAGATCAAAAGAAAGAAACAGACCATAATTCCAAGGAATTATCAATCAATGTTAAACCGGAGGATGATAATGATAAGCAGTCCTTACGTAGTGAAGATCACCATGGATCTTCCACATCTCCTAATACTCCTGAAGTGGACCAGAAAAAAGCAAGGAGACTTGAGATATTCAAAACACTGCAGTTTTCCACTAGACCAACGAAGAAGAAGTTCGAAGGTTTAGAAGAAACATGTGGATCATCTGATTCAGATTCTGACTTTAGAAGCAAACTGCAGATGTTTGCCAAGAAGTCCTCTTCAAATCTTGAAGCTGATAGTGTAATGCTAAGGCATTCCCCATCACAGGATGTTACTTATAGAAGAAAGATCTCTTCACCATTCCTTCAGTCGCCGACTTCTCCAACAGGGGACCAGATTAATTATAGAAGACCTTTCCTGCTGTCACCAACTTCTCCAACTGATGACCAGAAACACCTGAAAAAGCTTCATGATAGCCTTCCAGTACACCCTGCCCCTGGCTCTGTAGCTGAATACATTAGGAAAATATCCCAGGGCTCTATGCCAAGGCAATTCGAAAAGCCGAAAAGACCTGTAAGCGAAATATACATTAGACCAGTTGAAAATTATCATGTTCATCAGCCACAGAAATCTCACCATGTTCCAGATGAACCAGTGGACAATAAAGCAGAAGATTATGTGCCTGTTACAAGAAGAAACAAATCTCCTGCAACTTCTTACCAAGAGGTTGTTAAGAAACAAGAAATTCGGCCATCCTCTATTTTTTCTGGACGTCCAGTAAACAGAAGACATACCTTCCAGGACAGAAAGCTTGCAGTAAGACCAGCATCTATCGAGTTTAAGAATAAGGTAGTAGAAGATGAAAGTAAGCCCTCTAAAGAAGAAAGCAAACCCCCAATTCCTCCTCCAAGGAAACATAGAAAGACACAGAAAAGATTGAATATTGAGATTAAACCTTTGGAAGAAAAACCTCGTGCAACTGGTGAAAGTTGTATTGAAAATTTGGACAGAAGAAGAGCTAGCGAGCCCATTGATCTCAGACAGCAAGATTTTTTAAAGAATAAAGTAGTTGTTGAAGTTAAGGCACTGGAAAAGCAGCCAACTCAGTCTGATGAGGAAAATCAGAAAGAAGAGAAGGAACATGAAGTGAAGAGGCGGGAGTCATTAAAGAGGGGTCAGTCTCCAAGACGGTCACTTTCCTTGTCTTCTCCTACCAGGCCTGAAATATCTGATAAAGATGGTGAAAGAAACAGAAATGTGTGGAAAGTTGAAGTGGCAAAGCCTCCTTCACCTAAGTTAAGTCGATCGAATTCATTTGAAGTAAAAGTCAGACCAGTTTCAATGCAATTGTCAGCTGAAGAAAAAATAATAGCCAAACAGGAAAAAGAAGTGCAAAGAAGTAACAATATAAATTCAAATCCTTCATCCAGACCACCTACACCAACAAAGAATCAACCAAAGTTGCCTCTGTTGGTAAAACCTCTTTCAGCACAAGAACTAACAGACAGCTCAAGTGTGAGTAGTACCAGCTCATCTGTTGTACAAAGCCCAGATGATCCCAACAAGGTCTTAATTTCGGAAAGGCTGACACAGTCTAAAGAAGATATACTAAACACCAAACCTCTGAACGCCAAGCCTCCTAAAGGAAATAAAAAGTCTTCAATTCTTTCAATCGTTAAAAATATTGCCAAGCCAAAGACAAATGAAACTGATGAAAAGCCAGTTGTTGACAGTCAGGTTATACCGGACAAAGTAAAGAGCACTGAAATTGCCCCAATTGTTGCAGCAATTTCAACAACAGATAATCCAAAAGAATCAATTGATTTAGTGGTAGGACTTGTACCTACAATTCATGTTGATGTATCACCTGAGGGAAGCAGCATAGACTGTAAATCAGTAAGTGAATTGGAAGGACACATTATCTTGGACAATCAGCAGGACAAGACCTTTGATGAAAATAAAGCAGATGAAGTTGTTGATTTATCCTTTGTTGGGCCTCATGTAGAGTTTAAACAAATTCAGGATAGCGATTCTAAACAAGAATTAAGCAAGACAGAAGAAATAAAAAAGTCACCAAGTTTTAAAGAAGAAAGGGAAGAAATGATCAAGAAGTGCAATTCAATTTTTGGTTCTAGAGTAAAACCTTTGAAGCAAGACCCCCAGCCATCACAAGACAAAAGTAATATTGGTGCTGGTAAAAAGTTAGATATTAATTTAGCAGATGTGAAACCAAGACTTGAACTACCAGCCATTAACCGTGATAAGGATTCAACAGTTAGCTTAGACAAGTTAAAGTCAGATGATTCCTCATCTAGTGACAGCAGCAGCAGTAGCAGCAGTCCTACAGGTACACCTAAACAAGTTCGGAAAGAAGTTAAGAAAAACAAAGATACCAGCAATGTTACAAAACATGAACACTTTGAATCAATTAGACCACAAGATCTTGTGAAGGAAAAATCCTCATCAGCTAACACATCCGATGATGAACAGGTGAAGGAGAAACACTCCACATTGGAATCATCACCTTCATCAAATGCATCAGCAGCGATTGATAAAGTAGAGCTAAAAGTGGGTTTGAAAAGCATCATAAAGGACTTGGAAAATGAGATGACTGTTGATGCTGTAAATTCTGCAAAAGATGGACCTGATTCTCCTGGATATGTTATAATAGATGGGAAAGAAGACGACTCATCTACTGACACTGACTATGAGGATAAGCAGGGAATACAAATGGAATATGCAAGGCTGCTAAATGCTAAAAGTTTTGATGATAATGAATCAAACAATGTTGCAGCAAGCCCATGTGATTCTGCTGTAAAAGATAACAAATTTGAGGCAGATGCTAATAAAAACAGTATAGGTGAAAATGTTGAACATGCCAGTATTGAAGCAACTACTGAAGGGCAAAAGAAGCATTTGGATGAAACAGATAATAAACCAATACAAGATGAAGATTCTCATATTTGTGGACAAGAACCGAAACCAGTTGACAAAGAAATAGAAAAGAAGAAGGATAAAAAGAAGAAAAAGAAAAGAAAGAAAAGTTCAGAATCTTCAAGTTCTGAATCATCTGAGGACTCTGATACTGAAACAGATGAAGAAGATAGAACAAATGGAGCAAAAGAACAAGGTGGAGGTCAAAGCGATGACAAACCGGAATCTGATAAAGACAAAAAAGGTGGTAACAAAAGGGATAATGTAAATGACCAGAATAGGAAATCTTCAACTAGTAGCAAATCTTCTCAGTTGAGTGACGCTACAGAGGCCCATGTTATTAGCATTGATATTCCAGACGAGGAAGTTGTTTCTCTTGTTGACAATCAAGCTCAGTCAGTACATTTACTAAATGAAGGACTAGAAAAAAATGATTTTGATATTACTGTTCCAGATGAAAGTTTACAAGTAGAAGTCCGGTTTGATGACAGAGATTATCATGGTGATAATGAACTTAGTGATGCAGATGAAGAGACAGAAAATAAAATGAAAACTGTTGATATTCTATTAGAAAGCAAGAATGAATCATTTTCTGACAATAACTCAGAAAACAATGTCGAAGAAAATAAAGACAAAACCGAAGTTGATGGTAAAGATTTTGAAAATGAAATCAGTGATAAAGAAAAGAGAGAAACTAATTTGAATACTACAAAGAAATGCAGTCATGATGCCTCTTCTACTGAGAGTGAATCAGAAAGAGACATAAATGAATCAAAACCAGAGGATTTGTTAAAAGACAGTACAATGGAAATAGTAACCGGACAAACATCTTCAGAGACTTCCGACAGTGATAGCAGTTCATCGAAGAGTGAAAGTAGTGAATCACTCTCTGACAGAGAACTAGACACAGAAACTGCAGTAACAGAAAGTGAGAACATTTATAACCAGGAATTTCCTGATAGTGAAACAGCTGCTTTAAAAATTGAGCCTCAGTTGTCAGTTGAAATTGAACACAATTACATGTTTGCTGATGATATATTGAAAAAAGAATCTGTAGTAGACATAGATAAAGCTAAAACTGAAATAAAGAGAATTTCCTCAGTTTCAAGTGAATCATCTGTAAGTGATACAGAAAGAGTGGAAATACATACACCAGTAGAGGCTGATGATATTGATATCACCATCAACTATGATACAAATGAGGATGAACTTTTGAAATCTGTCATAGAGGATGCTGAGCCTTTCAGAGCACCTCTTCTTGAGCATGCTATTAAAACTGGATCGCTTGATGAAACTGTCATAGATCATGATATCGAACAGCTGGATTTTGAATATAAGTTGAATGAAAAGACTGTTGGATTTGGAGAAATAAAAGACTTAGTTGATAATACTGATGCACCAGTCATAATGCTTAATGAAAATAGTCGTAGAAGTAGTTGCAGTGAAATTGGGGAATTAAATAATAATTATGTTGTAGAAAGCCCAGACATCAACAGAGATTTATCTGAAAGTAATGATACTGACTCCCTGCAATCCAATAAGGACAGAAAACGCAGCAGCACCAGCAGTAGCAGCACTTCCAGCAGTGACACAGATACTTTAGATGACATAGATCTAGATCCCAAAGTTACAGATTCACAACAATATTTACTGCCAGAATGCAATAAAATTTACACCGATTTTGATACACTTCAGAAAGACAACACCTTGTATGTTCCTGATGTTTTGCACCATCCATCACCAATGGAAATCCAGGTGTTTGTCATTCCAGACAGACCGATAGATTCCAAGTTTTATCCTAGTTTAAAAGATTCTGATATATTTTTACCTATAGATACATTGAAAGATAAGGATGTCATTGAGGTAAAAGAAGAAGTGATTATACCTTTAGAGCCAGTGGTTGTTACAGAATCTGAAGTAATTCCTAATATGCCTGAAGATGACCAAAATGATCTTGAAAGAGAGAATGTATGCCATTCTGGTGAAAGCATTGAAACTGCTAAGGAAGTGGAGCATGTAAAGTACAATCCAGATCCTGATAGTAAAATGGAGCCCATTAAACTTGAAAGAGAATTAGTAAGTGAAAGTGAAGATGAATTGCTGAAAAACATAATACTAGAGAATGTGATGAACTTGAATAACATTCAGAGAAGAAAGTCGAGTACTAGTAGCATAAGCAGCGATGATATTCAAATTAAAACTACTGGTAATCATGATGAAGCTAACAGTGATACTGACTTAAAGAAAACTGAGGAAGATTTTGATGAACTTAAACCTCTTGAAGAAGTGAGTGTTGTAGAAAATGCTGTACAGTCAAAAGAAAAACTACCTCCTGCAGTTCATACATATGAAAATGTTGCTATTGTTAAACAACCCAGATCTGAAAATGTTATCATAGTGAAGCCGCTGAGAGCTGACGTGAGTTTATCAAGAAATGAGAAAAATGATAGAGAAGAAATTGATCAAAATCTAATATATCTTATAAATGAATCTAATGAAATTAGGTCAAGAACAAGTTCAAGTAGTTCCAGTTCAAGTAATGACAATAAAATTGGGTCAAGGTCATGTTCAAGTAATTTGAGTTTAGTGTTGAGAATAAAACTGGGTTAAGGTCAAGGTCAAGTTCAAGTAGTTCCAGTTCTAGCATTGACTCTGAAATAATCGGTATAAGTGAAGTTATGAAAGAAAATAATGACTTGGTTGTAAGTGTTGAAAACAAACATGTTGAATACTCAAGTGAAAGCTCTAGTAGCTCCAGCTCAGATAGCAGTGACAGTGAAGAGTCTGAAAATGTGGACCAGGATACAGAGTAAGTTGAGTTTTATTCTTTTTAAAATCAAAACTTAATAATGCATTTAACTCTTTCCTTGATATATACACATTTTTACGCATGTGCAACCAGTGTAGATCCAGATCAGCCGGCACATGCGTGCCCTCTGATCAGGATCTGCACTCGTTGCATTTTGGTCAGAAATAACTTAATGTATAAAAAAGCGAACAGTTTAGATCCTGATCCGTGTATCTGTACAGGAAAGGGTTAATTGATTTATTGTATTTTATGTGATATTGGAAAGGTTCTTTGAAGAGACCGGTAGTGCCTTTTAGTAATTAGAAGAATGTTGACAGTTCAGTTATAAATTCAAATATGAAAGATGAAGGTAAAGCGTGGTTAGTGGAGGAGAAGTAAGGTTTCTTACAATCATTTTTCGGATGTATAAAATATTATTTTTGGTGAGAGAGGGTTGTTTGTGTGCAAGAAAATAGGTACACTCAGATTTTCACTTTACAACAAACCACCCACATGAACTCGTACCATTTAGATTTTCACCATTTACAATACTCCACACACATGAACAGCGGGTGCTCATAGATGTCACAAAACATTGTGCAGTGTCCAATAGTTTATTATAGAGCTGCTTTATAATAATCATGTGCAGCCCAAATGTTGTTCATTGCAAAATGAAAACTGTCCTAAGAAAATACTTCCATTGCAGAAAAAGTGCAAGATAAGTGTAAAAATAATGGGCTGATTATTTAAACCGTTTTCTCCATAATATTATATACTAATTTTAATGTGTGCGACCTGTGTAGATCAGCTTGGCACATCCATTGTGTAGATCAGCTTGGCACATCCATTGTGTAGATCAGCTTGGCACATCCATGCAGTTTCATTAGGATCTGTACTGTTCCCTTTTTGGTCAGAAATAACTTAACCCTTTCCCGTACAGATACACCTTTATTGCTAGGGCGAACAGTTTAGATCCAGATCAGCCGGCACATCCGCTTTTTGATTCATTAGGTTATTTCTGACCAAAATGCGACCAGTGCAGATCCTGATCAGACGGCACGGATGTGCCGGCTGATCTGGATCTACACTGGTCGCACATGCGTAAAAATGCGTATATATCCAGGAATGGGTCAATATAAATCAAAAAATGAACAGTTCAGATCCTAACCATACGGCATGGATGTGTCGGCTGATCTGGATCTATACTGTTTGCATGTTAATATCAGCTTTATCCTATATGGTAAGGGGTTAAATGCACTAGCATCAGATATTTATGTTATTTTTTACAGATTCCTAATTGGAAGAGAAAAAGACCCAACAAAAAGTGAAGTAGCACGTCTTATCCAACAATCCCTGGCGATTGACAGACGGCGGGAGGAGCTTCGGAAACAAGAACAGGACCGCTTGAAGGTAGAGCAAGTACGCGGCTTGTATATGTTATATACTAATCGGTGTAGTATATTTATCCTTTTTTACCTTAATAATACTGACATTGCTTTGTTGTTAATCTCTGGGTTGGGGTTTTAAACAATGGTATAACATTTGTTAACTGAAATGGGCCAAAACTGGATTTTCAGCTGGATTTAGGGTGACCAAAACTGGATTATTTATCAACTTGAATTTCAGCATGCATTAGACAAAATTTAATGAAAAACAAATTTCATAAACAGCCCATAAAAAATGTCATCTACAGCACATACAAAACATTTAAACATTACACAATCATGTAATTCTCAAGATGGGATGCAAGATTTCCGGAAATGGAGTTTGTTTGGGGCAGTATTAGGGGAGTCACGTTATGGATAGGATAGCATGTTTTTTACCAGGGTATGTATGTTTCCTCCATCGATACACCTTTATTGCATAGGCAAACAGTGTAGATCCAGATCAGCCGGCACATTCGTGCCCTCTGATCAGGATCTGCACTGTTCACTTTTTATTCGTTAGGTTATTTCTGACCAAAATGCGACCAGTGCAGATCCTGATTGGACAGCACGGATGTGCTGGCTGATCTGGATCTACACTGTTCGCCCACGCAATAAAGGTGTATCAATGCGTTAAAATGTGTATTTATGGAGGAAAGGGTTAAGGGGCTTGTGTGGTGCAGTCTCTTGATAATTAGACTGATGTTGAATTCCATCTTTCTTGCCAAAATTCTCATAAATATTAAATATTGCTTTCCAAAAAATCGAGTTTGAGCAATCCTACTGAAGCCTCTCTGGATCCACCCCAAATTACATTAATTTAGGAAATAGAAAATTAATTCCTAGATTCTCATCCAAATTTTGGGAAAAAATGAGGCAGGTGGGCGGGTTTTATTTTTTATTTATCATTCTCACTATTTCTACTGACGCTTTTTTAGTTCATAGATAAATAAGCGTCTACTTGACTATGAATTGCTGATTCGCACTTAAATGTTTCATACTGCATTTTGTAATCTATCGATTCGTACTCTTAAATTTTGATGTCAGCAATTTTTTTTAATAAAAAACATTTGGGCAGAGTGATTTTCAAGGGGCGGGCGGGGATGAGAATCTAGTAATTGATTTTCTATTGCCTTATTTGGTGAAAGATTACGACAAGCATTGTCAGTGTAGACCTTGTATCTTTGCACTTTTACTTAAATGGTTTGGTTATCTGTTATTTGAGGAGTCAAGGTATTCTGTCTTTGTTTAAGATCAGTTTTGTGTTGAGTCTTGATTGTTGAAAATATATATTGTGTACTTTTTACAGTTACTAATTAAACAATTTTAATGCAAGATTTTGGAAAGGTTTCATACTTATGTGCAAGTTTGGTCTTGTCTAACAATATGCATGACTTTATATGGAAATGAATTTAAATGTTCTCTGCTGCATTTGCATGCTTGTAAAATTAATAATTTTTGGTTAAATAATTAACACTGTTCTTTAATTTTTCATGGTTAATACCTAACTTCATGTACAATAATGCTCATTTAACCCAGATCTTTTTTATCTCGGAAAAACTTAATATTAACCCTTAACCCATTACACCATGGGATATAGCCCATGGCAGAACAGTGAAGATCCTTAAAGCACTTTTATTCAACCATATAGATCCAGATCAGATGACACAGTCTTTATCCCTTTTTTTTTGGTTTCAAAACTTATTTTTGTAAATCGCAATAAGCCTGGGTAAAATCTATGTAGATGGACAAAAAAATCAAGTAGCTGCTAAATATTAGGCAACATAAAATCAATTCCTAGGTTCTCCTCCAAAATTAGGGAAATATGGGACGGATGGGTAGGTTTTATTATTTTTTTTATTTATCATTTTCACTGTTTGTAACATCATCATGCTTGTGTAATACAAATATAAATAAGTGTCCAGCCGACTATAAATTGTCGATTGACACTTAAATTTCTTAGTGCGTTTTCATACTATACTGATTTGTACTCGTAATGTATATTTTGAAGTACGCATTTTTTGTTTCAAAATAAAAAACATTGGGGCAGAGTGATTTTTGAGGGGCGGGCAGGGATGAGAATCTAGGAATTAATTTTCTGTTGCCTTATACAAATTCTTGTAGAATTATAGTGACTTTTTCTTTAACCATAAATTCTTAAACTTAGAATGCTAGTCCCTGTGGAATCCTGATGTTGGCCTTGTGGAATCCTGATATTGGTCATCAGATTCTGTGTTGTTGAATTGGCAATTTTTAGACTGTGATGCTTTTAACCCTTTAGTCCATAGCTGAAGGTTATAAAGCTGAGATTGGAAACCAGTCTCAAATCTCAAGCATCTGATTGCCATTTCAGCCAATCAGATGCTTGAGATTTGAGACTGGTTTCCATTCTCAGTTTTATAACCTTGGGCACATATGTATGAGTTTTATTGCTTGAGCGAACAATGTAGATCCAGATCAAACAGTCAATCTTTGCTGTCTGATCAGAATCTACATTGTTTGCTTCTTGGTCAGAAATAATCAAATATCAAGAAGTGAGCAGCGTAGGTCCTGATCAAACAGCATAGATAGGCTGTTAAAGGTTAATTCATTGTTGCACCCTGTCAGCATCTTGACTTTCATCCTGCTTTTGATCCATATTTTTGTTGCAGTTTTTCAATTACAGTATTTCCTTTCCTGAATTTTCTTTCCAGTCCACAAATGAGATGACTGCATTGAAAGATTCCATAAGTGTCTTGTAAATTAGATATATTTAATTTAGTTTTTTATAACTAGATTTATAAACATAAATTAGATTAAGAAAAGTTTCAAAATTAACTTATTTATTAAGATTTATACAAACCTACAGTTACTTATATATTTTGAATTGAGGAAAGAAAAGTTGTGTTACTATTTTCTTTAAAGGAATCTGGTCACATATATTTCAGCAAATTTTAGCTAAAGTTGTTATAGCATTACTAAGATAACACAAAATTTAGTCCCAACAGATCTTAAAATGTACTGATTATTCTTACCCTGTACATGCCATCACATCCCAGTGCACATCTGTGCTCAAGTTTATAAAACTGAGCATGGAAACCAGTCTCAAATCTCAAGCATCTGATTGGCTGAAATGGCGACCAGTCCCCATTTCAACCAATCAGATGCTTGAGATTTGAGACTGGTTTCCAATCTTAGCTTTATAGCCTTCAGTCCATTACATGCAAAATGCGAGTATAGCACAGCAGACACTAGCACATCCTGATGCACCCACCCACACAAATTTGACTGTCTTTTATCACAAGTTTGATTTTTCTGTGTTTGAATATGCATTTGATATGGGAATGGTGCAATTCTACACTTCTTTTGTGATATCTTGAATTTGATCTTATGCAGCCAAATAAACAATGTTGTTGATTTTTCAGTGTACTGAGTTCTGCTGGCTGGAATGTTATAAAACTTAGCCTAGAAACCAGTCTCAGGTCTCAAGATCCCCATTGGTCAATAAGATTGGTTAGATCTGAGACTGGCCTCTATTCTCAGTTTTAATACTTTGGGACCTGGCTTTAGAGAATAGGAACAAATTGACAGTACACCAGCCAATCTCTCACATCCATTTATCCTGCAGCATGTGATTAATACAGCTTTTAAGTAGGTATTTGGCTGTTGAAACATAATTTCCGGAATGAATCCTGCATGACTTTCTGAATTGTTGACTAATAAAAAGTCAGTGCCCACAAAATTTAATGATGTACCCTGATTACTAAATGGTCAGAGTTTTATATTTTAGGAACTGCACGACCAGTTCAAGCCGAGAGATGAAGTGCTGGAACATGAACATATTCGACATCTCTCCGAGAGTCACATGTCCGAGACCTCCAGCAAGGAGGAAGAAGTGGTATGTATTAAGATTGTTTTATCTTACATTCCTGGGTTGAAGGTTATAAAGCTGAGATTGGAAACCAGTCTCAAATCTCAAGCATCTGATTGGCTGAAATGGCGACCAGTCGCCATTTCAGCCAATCAGATGCTTGAGATTTGAGACTGGTTTCCATGCTCAGCTTTATAACCTTGGGACCAGATGTGTGAGATGTGAGATCTTTTATGTGTGTAAGGTTCTGATGAAAGAATTGGGCTGGAGGGAACTGTTTTGAGATGGTAATGAGGTGCTTCTCGGGTTCTGCCAAAATACACTTTCGAGGGATCTGAGAAAGATTATGTTCCTTTTATACCATATAAAAATGTTACCTATCTATTTTGTCTAATCCAAAGGACCAAAACCCAGTTTGAGAATAATAATTTATGTGTTTTGTTATCAGGATCTGGATGAATCAAGCGGTGAAGAGGATGTGGAGGAACAGGAAGTAGAGAATTCTGAAGATCTCCAGGGAGGGGAGGCAACTCCACTCTCCATGCCTTCCAATGTAGACTCGGACAACACGGACAGTTCGCCGGATGACATGGACAGTAAACCCGTCGTAGAAGTGTTTGATCTACAGGAGTCCAGTCCGGATGACATCTCGCCGGACATGGAGGCACAAGCTCTGTTTGTTAAACTCAAGGAGGTAAAATTATATATATGGCCAACAATGTAGATCCAGATCAGCAAGTACATCTCTCGCACATCTAAAAGCGAAAAGTGCAAATCATGATTTGCTGGCATGGATGTTTAGACTGATCTTGATCAACACTGTTCGCTAATAGATAAGCAGCCCTTAGAGTAAGGATTAAAACATATTTTAGAAAAGTAAACGCCCTTAATTAAAAAACCCATGAAAATTCTGTATTACTAAATATCTATGAAATACTGTTCCCTTGAATGTAAGGGCATCAACAGTATTTGAGACATGGTTTTAGCCAGTCGGGTTTGGCATTTGCACATAACATTCATGCCAAGAAAATTTAGCAAATCCTCAGTATCTTAATATTAATGTAATAATAAGGCTTAATAGAAAAATCCAGTTGTGCAAATTTATGGCCAAGTTAATGTGATTTTTGCCTGAAAATTCATTCCTGTTAAATTAAATGATACCACAGTATTATCAGCAAATGGTCATGATCGTAACAACATTTTCAGGCACAATGTAAGAATGCGGTATTGGAAGCAGAGATTACAAAGCTGAAAGCGAAGCTTGTGGTGTTAGAGAACAACGAGGCCCAGCGGAAACTTCAGGAGAAGAGGAACGAGGAGATGGCGGGACGACTCCGAGAGATGGAGAAATCTCTCAACAATGCTAGAAAGGAGATCAACCACTATCAGGTAAGGACACGTTTACAACTTACTTCATATATATGCTTTACATTACCAGGGTGATCAGTTCGGATCCGGATCAGCCGGCACATCCGTTAGAAATAACCTTATAAATATAAACATGAAAGTTGCAGCACAGATGAAAAACAGGAAGTTAAACTTAATACCCATGGAATAAAGGGTAAACCCCTATACCTGTGCCAAAGATCGTAAAACAGTCTCAAATCTCAACCTTCTAAGACTACAGCGTAACAGATGCTTAAAATTTGAGATTGGTCTATAATCTGACTTTTAGTCTCTTTTCATCCATTCAGATGTATTGGGCACCAGAACATTCGTGCCATCTGATCAGGATCTACACGTACAAAACATGGAATGCCATTCTTGTAAATTTTAGCATGATATAGCTTGTCTTAAGAGTAATAAATCTGTGTGCAATTATGACCACATGAAAATGACATTTATAGCATCTGTGCCAAAATTTCGGCCCCATGTGACCCATCTACGGAATAAACAGTTATTTATATATTTCAGGATATGATGGAGGGATCCCAGGGCCAGTATATTGCCCTAGAGAAGAAACTCAAAGCCGAGTATACAGCATTAGAGAAAAAATACCACAAGGCCAAAAAACTGATCAAAGAGTACCAACAAAGGTAGGTTTGGAAACTTGCTGATGAAGATTAAGACCTTGTGTCTGTTTTAGATTGGAACGAATTGAGAATTGAGGGGATTGGGGGTTAATTGAATTGCGATTTTTAGATACATTTGGTATTTAATGGAATTCATGTACCAGTGTGTGGTGATTGTATTTTCAATAATATTTTCAAAAGAGAAGCGTATTGATTAAAAACACTGAATTGAATATGAAGGATAATGTGTTTTGAATACAAAATGTGTAAAGATTTTAAATGATTCAAAAAAACACAAACAGGAACAACAACAAACAATTTCCAAGTTATTGCATGTTTTCAGCGGAGAAAGCGGGTGAGGCAGTGTACACTTAAACCTCTCTGTTTACTTGGATAACATTTGTTTAACCTCTTACTCCATATATACGTGTTTATTTCTTGGGCGTGCAAACAGTGTAGATCCATATCAGTCGGCTCTTCTGTGCCATCCGATCAGGATATTCACTGTTCGTTTTTATAAACATAAGGTTGTTTCTTATCTATATGCGACCAGTGTAGTTCCACATTAGATGGCACATATTTGACAGCTGATCTGGATCTACACTGGTTGCACATGCGATAAATCCTTTCATATGGAGTAAGGGTTAAAACCCCAACAACAACAACATTCCCAGCTCTTATCATCTCACAATGTCCAACCCTGAAGGTTATAAAACAAAGATTGTAGACCAGTCTCAGACCTCTGCTTTCTGATTGGTTGAAATTGAACATGATCAGAAAACTATCCAATCACAAGCTAAGGATTTGAGATAGGTCTCCACACTTGTGTAATCTTTGGGTCTGTTCTTTTACACTATTGGCTACAGAACTTTCCTTTTTCCCTCTTCTGTCAGTTGCACCTTGTAGATATTTGTTCCTAACACATTATCTTCAGACAGTGGATAAAATTGTGTATCTGCAGAGATTTAAAAAAGAGCTGAAGATTATAAAACTGAGATTTGAAACCGGTCTGAAATCTCACAGATCTGGTTGACTGAAATGGAGACTTGTTTCGATTCTTAGTTTTATAATCTTGAGGCCAGGTCTACTGCATATCTATGGGCAGCAGATGTGGTTTGTTAATAGCTCAGTTTTCTTAGGAAACCATTCAAAACAACAGGATTAATCGTTGACCCTTTATATATAGGTCTGAAGAGGTTATATATAGGTCTGCTGACGGAGAATTGTGATTGTGCAAGATTATTACCTTTTTGTTGTTGTTACTCCGTTTCATCCAGGCTGTGGGATAAACCTTTCACAAAGGCTAAACGATATTTCTACTTCTACAGAACACTAAAATATTGTGCTTAACCCTTTCTTCCATAGACATACCTTTATTGCTTGGGCTAACAGTGTAGATCCAGATCAGCCGGCACATCCATGCCATCTGATTAGGATCTGCACTGTTCGCTTTTGATGCATTAGGTTATTTGTGACCAAAATGTGACCAGTGCAGATCCTGATAAGATGGCATGGATGTGCCGGCTGATCAAGATCTACACTGGTCACACATTCATAAAAAATGCATATTTATGGAGGAAAGGGTTAATGTTAACTGTCAATGACCCAAATCTTCTGGATCTTCCTTGTTGTTATTTTAAATAATGTCAAAACTAAGTGTATGACATTCCTAAAACCATTACTACTTTACATTTTTTATTGTGGTTGTCTCTGGATCTCCTCTGTTCTCAACTCTGTCCTGTTCTCAACAGTTGAGAACAGGATAGAGTTGAGAACAGAGGAGATCCAGATCAGCTAGCACATACATGTTTTCTGATCTGAATCTACACTGTTCATCCATACATAACATCCATGTCCCATGTAGTATAGGGTTAAAATGTGTGTTTTTACTGCACTTTCGCCAACTTTAATCTATTTCTTTATTCATGTTCATTAACCCTTTACTCCTTAGATACAACAAGATCCCGATCAGCTCTCATCTAATCGAAACCTACACTGTTCACTTTTTGAATTTATAAGGTTATTCCAGATAGATTTCAATGTTTTTGCCCAAGAGTTTAAGATGCATCTAGAAAGTAAAGAATTAACTGGACAGGTGTTTGAACTAATTTTGTTTCACAATTTTTAAAGGAAATATCAAGTTCACAAAAATGGGCAACTTAAATTTTTTTGGTGAAACTGTACCCAGAATTTAAATATCTATTTCATGTAATTTGTTTATGAAAGTGAGGATTATTTTGGTTTCACATAAGGGAGATTTCTATCAATATTTAGTAGTCACGAGGTTGAATCTTTCACTTTATAAATGCACGATTTTTATCACATGTGCGACCAGTTAAGATTTACCGTCATTGCCTGAATATAAGCCGCACTTTTTTCCCAGAATTCGGCGGTAAAAAGTTGGGGGTGCAGCTAATACACAGAGGTTTGGCTGCTTCTAAATTTCGTTAAGTTATTTTCATCTGTTTCATCAGGTTTGGGGTGGTGCAGCTTATACATAAGTGCGGCTTATATTGGAACAATGATGGTATATCAACCAGCACATCTGTGCCAACTGATCAGGATCATCATTGTCCTCATCGTGGTCATAAATGTGACTTAGGCTGCAAATATCAATACAAATGAGGAAAAATGACATTTTTAGTTTTCTTTATTTTTTGAAAGAACAACATACCTGAAACACATTTCTGAAAACATTTTGTTTCTAGGCAACATAGTTTTCGTTTAACAGGGTTTTGCACAACACTACTGTCATGTACTTTTTCAAGCTATGTGCACCAAAATAGAGGAAATATTACCATCACATTAACAACTATTGTTTGAATGATTTACTTATAGTATTCACATACTTGACTTAATATGTAGTTAAAATTTGTATCTGGAATCATAGAAGATTCACTCAAAACGAAGTTTATGTATTTAACTGCAACATATCAGTTTCCATGGCAACCAAATCATATTTTTATTACAATGTTAAGTGTTAATTGCTTTAAACAAAATATTACAAACCAAGTTGCTCATTTTTAGCATAAAATGATTAATTAATTAAAGAAATTAATTGTTCTCTAGAGATTCATAAGGAGAAGGATAGTAAAATATTCATAAACATCACAACAATGTAGCATTCTTTTCAGAACATTGTGCATTACAGTAAAATGCACTCAATCAATGAATTACATTAATGCATGGTATATGATAATTTAAGACATAGATATCGATAATTTAAGACATACTTGGTGTGATTGTAAGGTTATCAAGAATAATTTTGATTAAAAAGGTGAACCATTGTAGGATAGACATCATTCCTTTTCGTTTCCATGACAATAGCCCCAAAAATAGAAAACAAAACTGTAGAGGTGTCACTAAACAAACAGATTTATATTGGAGTCAGAACTTCACTTCCAATCATAATAATTGAACTACATTGATATAAAAAAAAACTTGATTATCATCAAATCAAATGATGAAATCTGAGAAACATTATTTCTTGACAACTAATAAAAAATCATAGCGATTCAGCAAACTTATTCTGCAATGTACGTTATGTATTGTAGTTAAACCACATATCACACCACATGATACAACTCATGGTCAATCTTGACACTTTCTTTTTCTTTTCGTTTTGTCACTGCTGTCTGTTTGTGCATGACCTTTCACTTGTTTTCTGTCTGTGTTTACTTTAGTTTGTTTTTTTTCTGCATATTTGATTGTTTTACATGTTTTTGGTGTGGTTGGCTCAGGACATACTGCCCGACGTGCCACCTCGGAGTAAAAGAACGGCCCAATTTCCTCAAACAGATACCATTGGCGCTCTGCGGAAAGTCCAGCACCATGAATTTGATTTGGAAATACTGATTTGACATCTTTAAGAAAACTTGGTCTGCGAAGAAGGTTGTGGTCAACTTCTTCTGAGTCGGGGCTCATCTTGCATGACACAATACCAGGCTTGTCCGAAGAAACTGTGAAATGCTGAAACTTTGTGATGTTTTTTAATGGCTTGAAATATGTGTCCAGATAAGCTTTCCAGTCATAAAACAGGACAGGGTTTTCAACATCATCAACACGATGTGGAATATTGTGGCCCGACCTTGAAGAAGACTCAACACTGTCCGCTATGTCCAGTAGTGATTCAGCATCACTGTACCTGTAAACACATGATACAGTTCTAGGTCCATTTTACAATTTAATATTGTATGTTGGAAAATAAATGCTTAAAATGCATTATATTATTTGTCTTACATATAACCATCAATTATTTCCCTAAACAAATATCTGCACTTTGATTTAATCATGTTTTTGGTCTAAAATTGTTAAATAGTTACCTCCATTTTGCCTTCCATATTCCAAAATGCCAATCTGGTGCAAACTTTGTGTGTCCAGCAACCATCAGCCCATAGTGGATCCTCACATGCAAACCTGTGTAAAGCATTTGAATTTTACATCATATGTTTCAATTAATGTGGACACATTGGTATTTGTTAAACATTTAATTCCATGTATTTCATGGGGAGGACAATTCATGAATTTAAAATCCCAACTAAATACTTATTCACTTCAGTAGTATCGCATATAATTTGAAATCCATGAATTCAAGTGTCCACGAACATTTCAAATGTCGTCAAAATCTCAAAATTTTGTTCCCACAAAATTCAATGATTTCACAGTAATTAATCCCACAAATGTAAATGAAAATGTGAAAAATTACTGTTAAAGCTATATGTTATAAACAGGGAATACAGTAAAACTGAGAGTGCATTAATGTTACCGAATAATCTGAATACATACATTATTATTATTATGAAAGAAATGGCCTATCCTGAAGCTTAATTTGTCCTCCCATTAACACATATGATGAAATACCTATTGTTACCTAGTATAACTCTCCACATTGCATACTGAAGTACAATGTTGTTTTTATTTTGGCCAGCACAGTTGTCAAAGTGGAATGATGCTGTTTCCTCCCCTAACCCATAGTGTTGCAGGAAATGATGGACATAGCTAACAACAGTGTTTGCTCCTTTCCCTGGTGACTGACCCTCATCTGCCAGATAAAATGTTTGCTTTCCTGAAACACATAGAAACATAAAACTAAAATGTTTAATAAACATCTTTAACAAATAAAACATAGAAATACATGTAACATAATGTATTTAATATCAAAAAAGGTCAAATAATTGCATTAAACAAAGCAACAGAATGTGAAAAGTATAGTAAAACTATTTTTAGTTTATAAGCATTAAACCACTCTTGAAAAAATACAGATCTATAAGAAATTTGAAAAATGTGTATCTACTTACCCGTTCCTTCGCAACAAACTCCAAACACCTCACATTTCTTTGGTGTCTTGAAGTATATTGGTCCAACCTTGAAAAAAAACACAAAGATATTGTAGTTTTTAATAAAAATATTTCATTTTTATGGTTTTTAGTTTATTACCTAAATTTCTGAGAGAAATATATTCATATAACTTGTTGTTGGTCAACTATTGACAGAATATATATAACAAACTCTGGTAGCTTTGATAAAGAAAACATATCAGATTTGACCTCAAATATCATAAAGGCCAGTATGATGTATTCTTCTGCTTTAAAAAATAATCTTTCATATAAACTACCAGGGTTTCATTCTCTATTCACATGTTTCTTTAAAAATTACCTGTTGACTGTGGTGTGGGTAATGAACTTGTTGAGCATAATCCCATGAATAATGCATGCAGGCTTTCAGGGAACAAGGATCTGCACCTGAAAAAATATGAATGGGTCAATTTTATGTAGCAATGCAATAAATGAGTCTTCAATTAAAATGTTTTAAGTTAAATTTAAAATCAAAGACAAATATCTTTTAAAGTTATTTAAAAAAAAATACTCTAGGGAACAGGGTACTCTAGGGTAAACAAATCAACAATAATTTTAAACTCTTATTTCAAACTTTAAATAATCATAATTATTATCATATACATGTATGTTCACCTTGTTAGCAAAATTCATGTAAAACCATATAGATCTACATGTACATGTAAATGTATTATGCCCAATCTTTGTTAACTGTTATGAACTAACAAAAATTTGTTACAATATAAATAATAAATGTCAGTTTAATCTATCAAAAATGTAGTAAACATGTACTCTAAATCACACCTTCAGAAGGTAAATTGTCTGAGAATACAGCTTTTGCTTCCAAACATTGTTCTCTATAAAAGTCCCTTTCCATCTTTGCATGCTTAAGATGGCTATCATAACTGGTCAGTAGCTCTATTTTTTCAGTTTCTTCAAGGCCTCCACTTTGTTGAATCCTAACTGAAAATTGCTGGCACTTCAAACAAAGATCAGTTTGTGGTTTAGCCAGCACAATGTGGGGACATAAGTCACGCCAGAGGCGTGAGAAAGTAGACAGACTTATTGTTCTGAGACCAGCCTCTTTTGCAGAATCTTGATACAAAGCATGAATCTCCGCCTGTCGCTTGTCTGCTGGCAGCAACAAAACCTTAGCTTGCTTGAAATGTGGAAGTCGACCTGGTAATGGCAGGGCATTGTCTGTTGCGTATTTTACAAGGAAGGATTTTACATTTTCTCTATCGTTGAAAGTTAAACTATTTGCAGGCAATTTTCCACAAAGCCCATGAACTCTTGGTCTGAAACCTTCTTCCTCTAAGGACTTAGTAATAGCAACAAGTTTCTGTTTTTCAACATCATGCAGAAAGCAAAACATTGATCTACAAATCCGGTTCCCTTGGAAGAAATAATTTTGGCGAGGTCGAATTCGTTCTTTTGCTTTGTGTTTTTTTGCTGAGGTTTGGGGTCCATTTTGACGTTGATTAACTATTTGAGACTTAATGACCAAGTCTAACTCATCTCGAGACAATTCCTGACAGTACTCTCTATAACTTACAAGAGCATTAAAGTCTAAAACACTACTGCAAGGCTGGCCTTGATAGAATTTTGTACATCCACATGTAGATGTTTTGAACTGCTCTTGTTTATCTTTTTCTTTAACATCAATTTCTGATAAATCAAAGTCACATTCAGCTCTTACACAGACATTTGAATTTTCACACTCAGAGGAATCTGACTCATAATTAATTTCACAATTGACACCATTAAAATCATTGTCTTTTTCAGGTTCTAGTCCAACTTGACTTTGGTCTAATAATAAATTTTCATTGGAATCTAATCTACTTTGAAAATATAACTGATCAATGTGGTTAAGATCTTCTAAAAACAAATCATCTTGGTCTTGTGAAAGCTCATAAGGAACTGTACTGGCCTGGCTTAACTGTGACATCGGTCGTTTGAATTTCCCACCATTTTAAACGTAAACAAACAGTTGCCATGAAGGTAACAATTTTACTTCCGGGTCAATGGTAGGGTCATGATACACATCATGCTACGATTCAAATTTATAAAGAAATAAAGAAAAAATAAACTGTACAACAACTTACCTGAATAAAGTATTCATTTCTGCAACGTATTCCACCAATGTTAATGAATGACAATCCAAACAGATGTAAATTTCATGCTTTTTAATGGAGAACTGTAAACACGCCGCCATGCACCATTTGCAAACTTGACAAGGGGCAGTACTCTCAGTACTTCTTCTTCACGGTCAGAGTAAATACCGAATCCAAGTAACGAAAACACCGAAATGCGGATAATACGATAAGTACTTGTGTAAATCAGCATGATTTTAGCGAGATATCATCAAAATAAGGCAAATTAAAAGATTTTTCTGTACTTAAGAATCGAAATTTTTCAACGTCACACTTTAAACACGTTTTTCTTAAAATGACGTTTGCCGCATTTGTACGGATTTCTGCAGACGACGTCACAAATGACTTTATAAACAAACAGTGAAGATCCTGATCCTGGTCCCAAGGTTATAAAGCTGAGATTGGAAACCAGTCTCAAATCTCAAGCATCTGATTGGCTGAAATGGCGACTGGTCGCCATTTCAGCCTATCAGATGCTTGAGATTTGAGACTGGTTTCCATGCTCAGTTTTATAACCTTCAGCCCTGATGTATTGGCTGATCTGGATCTACATTGTTTGCCCATGTTATAAAAGTTGTTTGATCAGGATCTACGCTGTTCGCTTTTCGATCCATTAGGTTATTGCTGAACAAGAGTTAAACAGTGTAGATCCAGATCAGATGGCACAACACTGCACTGTATGCACATGGGATAACGATGACAGCCATATCCTGTTTAATAAGGGACTAATATACAGAGGTCTTTTTATCTTGCAAAGTAGAAGGGGGATTAATAAACCAGAGGGGGATTCTGTGGTCAGAACAAATGAAATAGCAGCTTTTTCACTAAAATAGCCATCTCTTATAGTCAGTATTTCACTGGAAAATCCCTGTCCCACGCTTATGATTGAGACCACTAATTATTGCTGTTTTAATATTTTGTTTAGGGAGAAAGACTTGATAGCTGGACAGGAGTCTTTGATACAGCAGCAGACAGAAAAAGATCAGCAGTATGATGCCTTAGTAAAGTCCTTGAAAGATAGGGTAAGTGCTTGGGTACCGTATTTTCCCGCTTATAAGGCAATCCGCTTATAAGACAGGACCCCTACTTTGCCTCCAAAATCTGAGTTTTTTTTATAGACCCGTTTATAAGACGGGGTGAAATTTCAGTGAGATCGGAACCAAAATTGTTGATTTTCGAAAAAAAAGGCGAAATTTTTGGCAAATGTAACATTTTCGAACTCTGTAACTGGAACTGATCCTAATAAGTGTGAATTTAGCAAAATATAGGCCAAGGGTAAGTGTCTTGTTACATTGGCAAATGGTAAGTGCTTGAGTACATGGCCACAAAATGACACAATTGTCATGTTTCTCTCGATTGGGTCACAAGTATTTCCAGTTAAAGCCATTTCACCTTAGTTTACATGCACATACAAATTATAAATGTATTGAATTTCTTTATAAAAGAAATTTAATCTCACATTAATTTTGTCTCCCACAAGCTGACTTCTACATGTTCTGAATTATGATATTTATTTCATTTTTTAGTTAATTTTTTTTATGTAAAGAATACTTGCAATGTAATACATTTGTACTTGTTAACAATTGGAGTATCCATGAAAATACCGTATTTTGCAAAACATGGAAACATGATGCCCAGGGATACATTGTCTACTGTTTTTTTTTCCCATTACTAAATAATAAACTTGAAATTAAATGGATGCAGCTGGTAAAGACATTAACCGTTTATTTTATGAATACACCTTGAATGTGTGGACAAACAATGTAGATCCAGCTCAGCAGGCACGATCCTGAGAGCTCTGCATGGGTCATTGCTAAGCTTAAAGATTTTGAATGATTGAAATAAATCCGTTCTCATTTCTTGTATATTTTACAGATTTTCCATTTGGAGGGTGAGTTAAGTGAGGCCCAAAGAGCTGCAGGCTTACCAGTGCTGTTGCCTACACAGGATCGCGCTCATCCAGTCGTAGAAAATGTAGTAATACCCGCCATTAGCCAGCCCGTGAAGTCTGCTCCTAAATTCTATGGTAAATATTTATTTAATAACTGAATACCAACAGTCTTTGCATGTCTCTACAGCCATCATTATCTTAAATCAATCATCATAAACTACTTCACACCCTTAATATTGTCTCTCTATACAGATTCTGCAAGTCCAGTTGTAAGCCCTGTGTTGTGTGTTCTATTTATAGATTCTAGAAGTTCAGTTTGAAGGCCTGCATTGTGTTAAATTAATTTTATAGATTCTGGAAGTCCAGTTGTAAGTTGTGTTCTATTCCTAGATTCTGGAAGTCCAGTTGTAAGCCCTGTGTTGTGTTCTATTAATAGATTCTGGAAGTCCAGTTGTAAGCCCTGTGTTGTGTTCTATTTATAGATTCTGGAAGTCCAGTTGTAAGCCCTGTGGCTGACAAAGATGAGATATCGTCAGAAAGTGATGTCTCCTCCACTGATGCCCCAAGTCCAAGTAAGTTTACACCCATACCCATTTATTCCTTTGATATGCCTTTTATTAACCCTTTCCTCCATATATACACATTTTTACGCATGTGCGAGAAGTGTAGATCCAGATCACATATCCAGATCAGGATCTGCACTGGTCGCAGTTTGGTCAGAAATAACATAACAAATCAAAAACCCAACAGTTTAGATCCTGATCATACGGCACAGATGTGCCGGCTGATCTGAATCTAAATTGTTCGCCCATGCAATTAAGGTGTTTCTATGGAGGAAAGGGTTACTCCATGGATACATCTATTACATAGGAGATAAGCCTGAGTCCATGTAAGATTTTATCTTATGCTATCAGATCTGGATGTACTCTGTTCACCTCTTGGTCATGAAAAACCTTGTGAATCTAACAGTAAACAGTGTGGATCCTGATCAGATAACATGGATGTGCTAGTTGATCTGGATCTAGTCTGGTTGCCGATGAGATATCTGCAATATCCGATGGAGCAAGGGTTAGGGGTGTTTGACAGTTGTCATTGTACTTCCATTAATAAAAAAATAATTACCATAATCTCTCTAAAGGCAAAATGCAGTTCAATAAAACTGCACAAATAAGTGATATTAATTTTTCTTCATTTTACATGTATAAAGAATGTTAAAAGATTATTGTACCTTAGAGCAAGTTACTTCTACTTTCACAGGGGTGAGGAAAGGTGATGCCCCTGATGGTGTAACAATGTTTGAGTCCATACCTGCACCCAAACTGCTGGATAGCTCCATTAGCAAAGCCAAAGCCCAGCTGGCTGCCAGCTCACCTAGGAGACCTCCAACCAAACAGAGATCTAAGGTAAAGTTAAGCTGGTTTTGATACCATATTCACTGACGTATTGGTCGCATGTAAGGAATGAAACTACATTCAATGTACATGTACATATATAGGCTATGTTAAAAATTTTTAAATAACAGTATACCTATATACTGGCTGGTCTACCAATTTCTGAACAATAAAATACAGGTAAAAAGTGTGGCCTTACGGAATGGTTTAAAATGCATTGCTTTTACTTAATTTGGAAAATCCAAAAACATTTCAAATGAGAGTAAAACTAATGAATTTAATAACTGTTGTATTAAAAAACAACAACCACATTGATACAAATGATATTTGAGCAGGTGAGAAAAAGTATGATGTTTTTGCATTAAAAATGGTACCTAAAAGACCTGGTGCCTAAAAAGCTCTTGGGATAAAATATTTAATGAATTAAGTAAACATCATTCAAGTGGTGTGTTTTACAGTCACAAGAGAGTGAAGAGCTGATGGAAGAGACTTCAGCTAACAATACAGAGTCAGGTCTCGAGACTTGGATCAAACACGACAGGTTTGTGTTTGTAGATAATTTCTGCTATATTAAGTTTGTATTTTCTAGATGTGTGTGACCTATGTATTAAATGTTTGTGATGATATTTTCTAGTTTTGGATGGGTTTCTTTACTTTGACAGAAAATCTTAATAAACTAAGAGTGGAAAATGCCTTAAGTCTCAATCATCTGATTGGCCGAAAGGGAGACTTTATTTCAGCCAATCAGATGGTTGAGATTTGAGGCTGGTCACAGAGACTAGTCTCCATTTCAGCTAATTGGAGGCTTGAGATTTGAGATTGGTCTCCAATTTAATTGAATATATGTAACTATATATTTCACTTGTTTTTCTTTACATCCTTGGTATGTCTGCCATATATAATCACATTTAACCCTTTCCACCATAAATACGCATTTTTACGCATGTGTGACCAGTGTAGATCTGTTCAGCCGGCACATCCATGCCATCTGATTAGGACCTGCACTGGTTGCTTTTTGGTCAGAAATAACCTAGTAAATCTAATAGCAAACAGTACAGATCCTGATCAGATGAATGTGCCGGCTGATCTGGATCTACACTGTTCGCCCACGCAAGAAAGGCGTGTCTATGGAGGAAAAGGTTAACTACAGGTGTATTTTTTGCAAGATTATTGTTACCATTAAAAATAATAAGAACCTTTATGATTTATGTACACCTTTTTTCTCTTAATCCAGTGGTATAAGGCTTTGTCCCATTTACAACGAGTGTAGATCTAGTTCATTCTGCGCATACATGCAGTCTGATCATCATCTATACTGAGCATAGAAACCAGTCTCAAATCTCAAGCATAAGATTGGCTGAAATGGCGACATGTCGCCATTTCAGCCAATCAGATGCTTGAGATTTGAGACTGGTTTCCAATCTCAGTTTTATAACCTTGGGACCAGGCTTTTAGATTCTTTAAATTACTTCTCACACAGCAGCAGCGTAGATCCTGGGTCCAAGATAATAAACTAAATCAGGAGACCAGTCTCAAAACTCAAGTATCTAATTGGCTGAAAAGGTGATAAGTCTCCATTTCAGCCAACCAGATGCTTCGGATTAGAGACTGGTCTCCAATCTTAATATTATGATCTTGAGCCTTGATCAACCTGCATATATATATGGGATATAAGACCAATGCCATGGAATAAAGTTTTTTTACTTTGTAACTAAAACAATTATGGAAGAGGGTGTGAATTTTCTCTGTGATTCTTAAATACAGGAAGTGTTAAATACAATAACCTGTATTGTCCACATGGCAATGACCAGAGTTTGGGCTGCAACTAAGCCAAGGATCTCTTTAAAAGCTCTTGTAAAACTAGGCATGCAACAGGAAAAGGTGTCTTCAAACAGCTGGGCTGTAGATTATAAACCTGAGATTTCAAACCAGTCTAAAATCTCAAGCATCTAATTGGCCGAAATGGCAACTAGTCGCCATTTCAGCAAATCAGATGCTAGAGATTTCAGACTGGTTTTCATTCTTAATTTTTAATCTCGAGGACTGGTGTCTATTCTTGAAATGAGGATTTAAAAATTGCAGCAGACGACATTGCTATTAATGAATTTCACTAAAGAAATATCACTCTATAGTTAGAAATCAACGGAAGAAATGAGAAAATAAATAAATTATTTTTGAATTCTAGGACTGCAGAATATGTTTTGAGTTTAGATTTGTAAGTGTGCTAGTGCAACTGACTTATATTTCTTCTTTATTCGGACTTTTCACTGGTTCTTTTGATATTGTATGGGTAGTGGTCTCCTAAACCTTTACTCCATAGATACGTCTTTATTGCATGGGTGAACAGTGTAGATCCAGATCAGCTGACACATCTGTGCCGTCTGATCAGGATCGGCACTGGTTGCATTTTGGTCAGAACCTAACAAATAAAAAAGCGAACAGTTTAGATCCTGATCTGATGGCATGGATGTGCCGGCTGATCTGGATCTAAACTGTTTGCCCATGCAATAAAGGTATGTCTGTAGAGGAAAGGGTTAACCTTATCTCCATAGATACACATTTATTGCATGGTGCAAACAGTGTAGAATCATATCAGCCAGCACAATTATGCCGTTTGATCAGGAATCTGTACTGTTCGTGTTTAGATTCATTAGGTTATTTGTGATCTAGGTGCAACCAGTGTAGATTCAGATTAGTTGGCATGGATGTACTGGCTGGTCTGGATTTACACTTTGATAAAACTTGTATGTATGGAGTAAAGGGTTGAAAAAAACTTCACAAATCTTGCTTCATACCAGAGTTTATGGTACAGAATAAATAGTCTTCATGCGCATGAACAGTTTCACTTATATACATTTGATGTATTAAACAGTCCAGTACTGAAATGAAAGTTTTTCTTTGCCATAATAATATTTTTCATGTGCATGAAGATTACTCCATTGGATATAAGCCATATCACATGGATCCAAGGGTATAATAGTGTGAACAGATAATTTTAAATCACAGACATTGATTTACAATTGTGGCAGTTTCTGATAAGAAAAGAAAAACAGTGTTTACAGCATCAGGTTTTGTTGTGTTTGTGAAATAAACTATGGTATGAATTGCAAATCTACAATGTATTTTGAATGCCTGGATACCATTATGGGGTCACAGGTCATGGCTAAATTTAATTTTAGGGTTAATTTCCCCTATGCATGTAACTCTAAGGTATTAACAGATCGTATATGCAGACATTTATCAGAATAATAAAACAAACTATGCCAGTATTGTAACAGAATAACAGAAAACAACAAAATGATTTAACCCTTTCCTGTATAGATAGACCTTTATTGCTAGGGTGAACAGTTTAGATCCAGATCAGCCGGCACATCCGTGCCATCTGATCAGGATCTAAACTGTTCGCTTTTTGATTCATTAGGTTATTTCCGACCAAAATGCGACCAGTGCAGATCCTGATCAGACGGCACGGATGTGCCAGCTGATCTGGATCTACACTGGTCGCACATGTGTAAAAATGTGTATATATCAAGGAAAGGGTTAAGACCCAAGTATTTTAACTATAACTATATAGTTAAACCCTTTACTTCATATATACACATTTTAATGTGTGTGCGACCATTGTAGTTCAAGATGAGCCAGCACGTCAGTGCTGTCTAATCAGGAAATATATTGTTTGCTTTTACATTCGTCAGTTTATAAAGACTAAGGTGAAAACAAGTAGATCCAAATAAGTTGACACATATGTGCATGCCGATCTGGATCTGTGCTTATATCATATGTGATAAAAGTAACATCTATGGAGTAAAGGGTTAAAGTCCTTTTTTGTGACCAGTGTAGTCCCAAATAAACATTCATGGCATGAAACTGCCGTTAAGTAAAAACCTGTTTATACCATCAGTATTTAAAGTTCATTTTATGGTTTTGTAGAAATAATGATGTATTTCATAATACATGCTTCTCAGGGTCGAAAGCAAGATTTCCAGAAAGGTGGTTTCTTTTTAGCATTTTTAGGATTGTTTCATGGTAATTTCCAACTTGCTGTCTGAAATCCCCATGAAAACTAAATATTGCTGCCCCAAAAGTTGGTTTAAGCCCCTCTTGATAGGCCCTGCATCTCGGCAATTTAGACATATAAGTTCAGCATAAGTAATGTATACCATCTTTTTGTGCTTTCAGTTTTGTATTGCATATTTACTTCCCAATGGAGGCTTTGCATTATGTTTATTAGGTGAAGGAAAGTGGTTTAGGATTTATATATATGTATATTACAAAAATTACTCCTTGAAATGCTGATCACAACTTAACCCTGTCCTTCATAGATACACCTTTATTGTAATGGCAAACAGTTTAGATCCAGATCAGCAGTTTAGATCCAGATCAGCAGGAACGTCTGTGCCATCTGATCAGGATCTAAACTGTGAGGTTTTTGATTTGTTAGGGTCTTTCTGACCAAAATGCGACCAGTGCAGATCCTGAACAGATGGCACGGATGTGCCGCCTGAGCTGGATCTACAATGGTTGCACATGCGTTAAAATGCGTATTTATGGAGGAGAGGGTTAATATGTAATTTACAAAAGTTTCCCCTGTCAGTTCAGTTATCCCATGGTAGCACAGTATAAATTCAGATTAGCCATCACATCTGTGCCATCTGATCAGGATCTACACTAATCAAACATGTGATAAAACATGTATATACAGGGTAAAGGGTTAAAAGTCCAAAAGTTACTATATTTTTACAAGAAATATAGAATTTATAATGTACTGTATGTCATTAATATTTTTTTCCTAATAAACACCAATATTAAGCTTTTAAAATGTCAACATTAGTAATGAAATTCCGGCAAACCTCTAACATGATTTATCTTTCGAAACATGAAGCATTTAATAAATTGCACAACATTTTAGTCTGACATTTTTTTTTACAGAACTTTCGATTTTGGTTAGAGTCACCTTCTTTTTTTCCACATTATACAATGATTTTCTCCTGTATATTTTGTTTAATTTTATGATTTCCAGTGAATTATAGAATTTGCTTGGTGAAATACAAGTTACAATCTTCTGTTTTGAATAACTGTTGATTATCTTTTTCTATTTCGCTGTTGTTTTTCACATTTTACCCATATTCACAAATGCGAACATTTAGAAACGAGTTCAAGTTTGGGAACAGATTTAACATCATAAACAAACTTTTTTCGTGTGTTTTTTCTATCAGAATTATAGATTAAAAATATTTAAAAAAAAAAAAACAACAGAAAAGTTGTTTTTACCAGTATAAGGTACACATATTTATAACACCAGTGAACTTCATATATATTGTACATGTATATATGTATTTTCACTCATGGTTTAACTACTCATGAAAATATGAATTAAAGAGCTCACTTAGATTTCTGTCTTAAACTGGTAAAAACAAATATCCTCTATATGTTTTACATATACTTTGGTTTGCAGATGTCCAGCTTTAGATTTAGTTGAAAATGTTTATTTGCTCAGTGTTCCTTTGATCATTGAAAACTTGCAATCTTGAAAATCATTATGACTTAATTAATAGTATTTAGACACTTAAATCTTTCAGCATTATTTATTGCTAAATTTTGATCAGAAAGGTTGAAACAATCTTATTAGTGTTTAGATAATAGAATATGATACACAGTTATTTTCATACACTGCATGTTTACATTTTGCCCAATAAAAGTATCTACTAAGGGTCAGTTTTGGAGTCAGAGAACAAAGGAACACTGAGTTTTTGTGTGATATGTGTTTGGGGGCCTTAGATGTGTGCTTATTGCTATTTCAGTGACAACACTGTAAAAAAGAGTGATGTTAGAAAGTGGAAGGCAGAGCACAATGATACACAAACTCCTCCCCCTGTTTCGGAAACCCCACCCCTTGACACTAAAGGCAGGCCTCATGAATATGAAGCTCCGCCTTCATTAGTGTCAGTGCCTGCCCCTCCTCCTCCCCCATCCGGCCTACCTGAGTCATCAAACCAATCAGAAGAGCTAGATATGCCAAGGGACAGGTAGGATGCACAGCTTTCATTAGTTGCTATAATTAGCTATGTTTTTAACCCTGTTTTGCTGTAAATGCTTTAAACCTGTTTAATGTTTGTTTTCTGAAGTCTTTTCTCCATACAATTTTATGGCATGGCCAAACAGCGCAGCTCATGATCAGCCAGCACATCCCTGCCTTCTGATTAGGATGTACACTGTTCACTTTAAGATTCAGATCAGATGGCACAGAATGTGCTGGCAGATCTGGATCTACCCTGGTAGCACATGCGATAAAACCTGTATAATTATGTGGACTAAAGGGTGAAAATTTTGAAATTAACAAAGGCTTGTTGTTGCTATATGTATAACTGTAACATATAACTTTACTTTTCATCTCATTTAACATTTATTTTTTCATTTGCCTTTAATGCATACTATCTACTGTAAACTGCTACAAAACCAACAAAATCAAGTGACTCGACATGTTTTGTGTTTTCAGTAAGAAAGAAATTGAAAAAAAAAAAACAACAACAAAGGAATAAAATGCAACAAATGAAATAGCTTTCAATATGAATGTTTGCAAAAGATTTTGTTTGAAGGATGTAATTTAATGTATTTTTAAAGCATTGCTAGTATATGCTTCAAAGAACACTCAGCCCAACAGGCTTATAAGTCACCTTAAGTCAAAAAGCATTTATTATATCAAGTTGTATCGACATTTGTTGTTTAGATTGAATCAAATATCATAGTAATAATAGAATAAAAAATGGCATTTTGTGACATCACAGACTGGTCTCAATGTAACAATTTTATATCCTTGGGGCCTGATCTATTATTGACATTGAAGTATTAGGTAAATGGTTAAAAAAAGCTCAACTTCATGGCAAGTGAATTAACTTGAGAATATATTATCTGGTTAGTATTTGGATTTTCAGCAAGACAAAATTTGTTTGCAGGTTGAACAGTGAGTCAGGTGACTCCTCATCCACAGTGTCCCAGACCTCTTATGACCCATCACGCCCAACGTTTCGTAACAAAGACTCGGAGATTCCTGGGCTAGATTCGGCCTCCATTGATACGACTGAGACAAATGATACTGGCGAGACATCAGAATCATCATCATCGGCAGCAGCAAATAAACGTAAAGGTATTACATCTGACATAACCCTTCACTCCATAGGATGTGGCTGATATCAGTGTAGATCCAGATCAGCCAGCACATTCTTGGCATCTGATCAGGATTTACAATTTTCACTTTTTGATTTATCGGAAAGTGAACAGTATAGATCCTGAACAGATGTAAAGGATGTGCCATCTGATCTGGATCTACACTGTCAGCCGATGAAGTAAAACCCATATAAATGGAGTGAAGGGATCTAAATGAATAAAATTTTGAAATACAAAGAATTATATGACCTGATGCCTGTTTGAGATGGTATAAGATTTACTGATCAGGATGATAGATTCTTTAAAATATTGAAACCTGCAGGTAAATTACTGAAACCTGCAGATAAAATTCTGAAACATGCAGGTAAAATACTGAAACATGCAGGTAAAATACTGAAACATGCAGGTAAAATACTGAAACTTGCAGGTAAAATACTGAAACATGCAGGTAAAATACTGAAACTTGCAGGTAAAATACTGAAACTTGCAGGTAAAACACTGAAACATACAGGTAAAATACTGAATCATTGAGGTCAAATACTGACACCTACAGGAAAAATACCAAAACATGCAGGTAATATACAGAAACATGCAGGTAAAATACCAAATCTTGAAAATAAAATACTAAAACCTGCAAGTAAAAGACTCAAACATGCAGTTAAAATACGTAATAGACAGGCAAAATACAGAAACATGCATGTAAAATATGGGAGTGTAGTAAAATAATGAAACATGCAGGTAGCCAAAATTACCTAAGAAGAATTGCTTAAATAATTAATTAGTAATATCACTTGATATACACTTTCGTTGTTTTTATGCATATACCAGAGCTATTTCAATTGATGAATGTAAAAAATGACTGATGTTTGGCTGCATTTATCTGCTTGTAATACGCTTGGTAATATGTATGGTGTAAAGTGTAAAAACCGTTCTCATTTTTGCTTTTCCAAAAAGATTATTCCTCAGTGCATATATCAGCCTTGTTTGGTCGGTTGGATTTTACGCCTTACAGTAAGATTTTTTTGTAAAACATTTCTATGTTGATACTGTATTTTGATTTCAAGTCAATTCTTAGATCTATATTGTTAACACGAGCAAAAAACATTTTGATGTCCTATTTGAATAATTTTGTTTTACTTGAACTGCATCTTTAGGCATAGTTTATTTCAACTTAATTGAATATTATGAGCATGTTAATATTTAACGCTGCACTCCATATATATGCCTTTAATGGCATGGGCAAACATTGTATGTCCAGACCAGGGGGCACGGCTGTACCATCTGACCAGGATCTACACTGTTTGCTTCTTAAAAAGCAACTTCTGTAGACTTTGATCAGACTTCAAGGATATGCAGACAGATCCAGATCTACACTAGTTTGCACATATCCCATGAAGTAAAGGTTTAAATCACTTCTTAGTCTTCAACTGCTTTGCCCAGAAGCACTCCCTATGTCTGGTCTGGTCTGGTCTGGTCAGTCTGGTTTGGTCTGGTCTGTAGTCTGTGGTCTGGTCGGGTCTGGTCAGAAATGCCTGTCTGCAAAGGTGGATGCATGCTACTGACGGTAGCTGTATGAAACATAAATGGTTAATGAATAAGCAGTATAAATGTATGGAGTGCATGCTTGTGTCTTGACCGGTAATGCATGTCACAGTATTGTGACATTTCTTGTTGTATCACATTATCTATTTACAATTGAAAAACAGTGAATCACAGCAAAATGTTTGACAAACAATTCCAGTTGCATTGTATCTATTGCTACTACAAGAGTAATAGAATTTACTCCCTGATAATACAGATACGAGATAGAAGATGTATTCATGGAGTAAAGAGTTTTATTTAAAATTGCAATGAATGTTGTTAAGATTTTAATTACTGTAGTATCATTATATTCCGCGTTGGTTTAATATTCACGTATTTCACAGTAGGAAGTGTGCAAAATCAAACCATAGCTAAATCAAATCATTGAATATCTAGTCTCATTAAATTAATAAAAGTGTGCGAATTTAATTCCTCGCACAAATGAAATACATCAGTAAATTTGGTCTCCGTGTAATGAAATGATACAACAGTAATGTTATCACTTGCATTTGCATGGAGATGCATGATAATGGATTGCTTTCCCTTTTAAAATGTTATTCACATTCCAGTTCACAATACATTTGCTATTTTATTTTCATAAACAGTGTGCATTATGTCCATCTCCTACATATTAACCCTTTCCTCTGTATATACGCAGTTTTATGCATGTGCGACCAGTGTCGCATTTTGGTAAAAAATAGTCGCATTTTGGTCAAAAATAACCTAACAAATAAAAAAGCGAACAGTGCAGATCCTGATCAGACGGCACAGATGTACTGGCTGATCTGGATCTACACTGTTCGCCCACACAATAAAGGTGTTTCTATGGAGGAAAGGGTTATACAGACGTGTACCTCTTGTAATGTTTTAACCCTTTACTCTATACATCATTCTTTTTTTGCGTGGTTGAACATTGTAGATCCAGATCAGCCAACAAATCCATGCTATCTGATAAGGATCTACACTGTTCACTAAGATTTATTAGGTTATTCGTGATCAGTATGCAAGCAGTGCAGAACCAGATCAGAAAGCATGGATGTGCCTGCTTATCAGGATCTACAGTCGTCGCACTCATGTTAAAACACAATGTATAAATAGTAAAGGGTTAATAATGTGTGAAATATTACCATAAAAGTTTTTACAATATATGAATTAAATTACTGTTATCAGTAACAATAGTAAATCAAGAAATAATTGTGTCTGCTTTGTTTAACCATAACAAATAATTTCTACAGCTGTGGCACTAAACAATTGTGCCTGTTCAAGTAACTGTAACAGTTCAAGTAAACTCATAGTTTAATACACAAATGAAATACAGAAATCCTGGATATCCAGATCTCTGGTATATGATTGGTCAGTTTCAAGACTCAGCTTGATTTCATCCAATCAGCTGCAAAGGATTGGCTACTGGTTTTCAATCTCTGGCTTGTGATTGGCCAATTTGGAGACTGAGCTTGATTTCAGCCAATCATTTGCTTAGGATTGCACACAGGTTTTCGATCTCTAGCTTGTTATTGGTCAGTATGGAAAGTGGGCTTACTTTCAACCAATCTGTTGATTTGGACTGGTGCAACTATTTTTAGACCCAGTTTATATTATATAAATGCCAAAATGAAAGTTGTTGGAGGATTGGAATGGTTTGATTGTCAATTCATAAATGACAATAGTTTATTCAAGCTTAGATGCATTTCATGATAGATTTTGTAGAAATTGTTTTGGCTTCTTTGTAGATTTATTTTGTGTTTGAACTAAGGTTTTTGGTGGCTTAAACTGGTTGAAATGTAATAGAGCTTTATTAAAATGGTAGCATAGTATTTTGGTTCATGAACAATGAAACAAATCACATGCGCAAGGAAATTGTTTCTTGCTTTCAATACATTTCAGAATTAAATCTAAAAGTAATAATAAGTGAGAAGCTACAATATTAATAAGTGTAGACCCAGATAAAATTTAATTGGCAGATATTTAGGGTCTACACTGGTTACAAGCCAGTCAATATAACATTACAAAACACCCATATGAACATTGAACAGACTAATTCAGTTAAGCCTGTGCACCATTTATACAGGATTTTTGGCATGTGTGACGAGCGTAGATCCAGATCAGCTGACATCTCTGCCATCAGATCTGTATCTACACTGGTTGCCTTTTGGTTATACATAACAAAATGAATCTAAAAGCATGCAGTGTAGATCCAGATCAGCTGACATCTCTGCCATCAGATCTGGATCTACTTTGGTTCCCTCTTGGTTATACATAACAAATGAATCTACACGCATGCAGTGCAGATCCTGATCAGATGGCACATATGTGCTAGCTGGATCTGTACTGATTACCCATGGGATAACAGACACTAATCCTCGTGCCACTAGAAACCTTAGTTCTGTCAGTGTTGTTGTCACTAATCACATTTCAGACTAACACATTTATTACGCTACAGGAATTCTACCTAAATTGCCTTTCAAGTTTGGGTCGAGCGACCGTGATAAAGGGGGCGGAGTTATGCTAGTCTCACAACGATCTATTAATAGTGATGATGCCTTCTCAACTGGTGAAGGGGGAATAACTCTTATTTCCAAAAAGAAATTAGATACGGGACTAGATTTTGATGGTAAGATATAAATGCACAAACTGTTACAATATTTTGTCTTTTTTTCCCTATTGTCTCCCTTTAATGTGGTGAAACTTTGGGACATCTAATCCAGAATTTTTGATGACTATATAAAATCTGTATAAGCTAGATTTGGTTTATTCTGTAAGGTCCTTTTATAATCTGGATCCATTTTGTGGGAATTTATATACGACTTATATTCTGTTCTGTTCTTTCTGTAAATTATATACTGTTCTCCATTCTTTACTCTGGTAAGGAACCCTTTCCTCCATAGACACATCCTTATTGCAAGGGCAAACAGTTTAGATCCAGATCAGGCGGCACATCCCTGCAGTCTGATCAGGATCTAAACTGTTTGCTCTGATTCATTAGGTTATTTCTGACCAAAATGCGACCAGTGCAGATCCTGATCAGATGGCACGGATGTGCCAGCTGATCTGGATCTACACTGGTCGCACATGCGCAAAAATGTGTTTTTATGGAGGAAAGGGTTAATGTATTTTACTTACTATTTGGACGAGTAATTTACTATTTGGACGAGTAATTTACTATTTGGACGAGTAATTTACTTTTTGGATGAGTAATTTAACCCTTTACTTCATGGGATAGGGCTGATATCCTATGGTTAAATAGTGTTGATCCAGATCAACCTTTGTGCAGTCTGATCTGGATCTTAACTGCTTTGAAATTCAATTATTTCTCAACAAAACATGAAAACTGTTTATCCAGATCAGAGTGCACAGATGTGCTTGCTGATCTGGATCTACACTGGTCGCTTGTGAGATATAAGTCATTTCCAATAGTGTATAGGGTTAATCCTAACTTGTTCCCATGATCGGTTGGATTGTTTTTTAACTAGAAATTCTTCAATTTACTATGACTTCTTCTCTATAACTTTATTTACCCTTTCCTCTACAGATACACCTTTATTGCTAGGGCGAACAGTTTAGATCCAGATCAGCCGGCACATCCGTGCCGTCTGATCAGGATCTAAACTGTTCGCTTTTTGATTCATTAGCTTATTTCTGACCAAAATGCGACCAGTGCAGATCCTGATCAGACGGCACGGATGTGCCGGCTGATCTGGATCTACACTGGACGCACATGCGTAAAAATGCGTATATATCCAGGAAAGGGTTAATATCAAGAGAGATTATAATCCTTACGTCAATAGAAGACTTTCCTTTCCTTTTTTTCTAAATGTTGGATTTTATATCTTTTCATGTACGGTTTAAATTTATTTCTTACCATGAACTGATGGTGTATTTTTTAACCCTTTCCTCCATATATATATATATGCATTTTTACGCATGTGCAACCAGTGTAGATCCAGATCAGCCGGCACATTCGTCCCGTCTGATCAAGATCTGCACTGGTCACATTTTGGTCAGAAATAACCTAACTGATCATAGAGCGAACAGTGCAGATTCTGATCAGAGGGCGCGGATGTGCCGGCTGATATGGATCTAAACTTTTCGCCCACATACTAAAGGTGTTTCTATGGAGAAAAGGGTTAAAAACAAATAATTATTATAACTGGTGATAAGTCAAGAATTCTAACTGCATGAACCAGATTAAATGCATGTGGCTGAGATTTAAAAGCATGTTTATTGTATGAGCTACGCCTTGCAAAGATGTTTCTTCGGAAAGTTGACATCAGTTCGTGAAATGACGTCAAAAAGTTTAGCAGACGACATTGCTTATTTGGCATTTGGCTGGAATAAATGAATGATTTCAGTCAAAGTCTATAACAAAAACATTTACTGTACAGAAAAAAAAATGAAGTAAAAATAGCAAAACCTTAAAATGTAAAAAAGTTCACGGAAGACGCATTTAGCATGGCGAAGCTCTTGTGTTGTGGTATATAACTGGAGTTAAATATCAAGTACAAAGATAGAGTGCCGCCCACTAGAACCCTACCTTAAGTATGTGTCATTGGTTTTTCATTTGTTAATATTTGTTACTTTTGTCGATTTCATTATACCCTTACTTCATGGAGATGTTTTATTTCCCATGTGCGTACAAACATAAATCCAGAGCAGCCTGCACATCCTCTGCAGTCTGATCAGGATCTGCACAAGTCACTTTCATACCTTTTTGACTAAGAAGCATGCAGTGTAGATCTAGATTAGACTGCATGGATGTTCTGGCAGATCTGTATCTACAGTGGCATATCTGGATTTACAGTGGCAGCACATGAGATGTAAGCCCATGGGAGTAAAGGGATATATGGCTGTTATAATTTAATTTAACCACTTAATGCAACTTAATTTGCATTAATTTGCAGACAAGCACACCAGAGGTAACAAACATTCCTGTCCCAGCAATGATAGTTGCTCACACATTTACACCCAAAGCAAAATTGCACACTTCCATCATGGACCTTTAAAGTAGTCTTAAAACCTATGCACAGTTATTAGAACCAAAAAATACTGTTTTAAAATTTTACAAAACATTGAGTTTGTTTTCTTTAAATGGTATAACAAATCGTTGAGACTTGGGTTAAACTAACTGAACTTGATAAACATAGAACAGTATTTCTGATAAATGTTTATCAGAGTAAAACAGATTTGAAGACCATTTATCACAATTTTAAAGATAAACAAACATGGAAAGAAAATAAAATTTGAATATTTTTACTCCATATATTTGGGTTTAATAGCAAATGCAATTCATGTAGATACAGATCAGAAGCTATATCTGTGCCATCTGATCAGGATCTACACTGTTCTACACTGGTTGCATTTAGAGCCTGACAACTTTCGTCACCATAGTTAACTTACTTAATATTTCCCATGCTTTATGAATGCTTGTTTCACTGAATAGGTGCTAGCACGATAAGTGACGCATCGTCTGGTTATATGGTCGGAGAGGTGGACCAGACTTCATACAACTTCTCAGGAACGCCAGCAAATGATGTAAGTATCCTACTACCAGAATTGTTTCCCTTTTGAAGTATCCTACTTCCAGAATTGCCTCCCTTTGCCTGATGGGAGACTCTTCTCCTTATTATTTAGCTAAAAAGTTTGTCCACAGCAAATCTTGAAAAGTTATTGATGAGATTGATTGAAACTTGCTTGGTACATAGTTGCATAGCAGTGAGAAATTGTGCATCTTTCAGTAAATAATACAACATTATTGCAGGATTATCTCCCTTCAGTTATTGCTTTCGAGGGGTATGCTGCACTTGGAAACAACATCAGTTTTCTTGTTACATATTTCTATATAATATATATAGAGAGGCTGCCATGAATTAATTAATAGTTCAGGGTACAAGTTTCCCAGATCTGTCTACAAATTTTAAATACCCATAAAATAATAGAATTATAATTATGTAAATGTATGTTCACAATTGAAATCCACAGAATTTCATTCAGATGAAAGATAAATGCATTACCAGTTCACGTACTATGTTTGATGTAACAATAAACATGTCAACTCAGATTCAATCTTTTATTTAAACACGATGTTACAAAACAATAACAACCAAAAATCAATGTCAGTGATGTCAAGTTAGCAGTGCACTGAGAACACCACCAAATATGTTATTACACAAGTGACAACCAGTTTGAAGAAACTTCATCAATGTTTAATTTGTTACAGCAGGATCATCCCTCGCTGCCTGGTCACCATTCCCTAAACCAGTTCAGCTCTGGTCAGATCAGTGAGTGGAACAACGAGAATGTACGTCACTGGTTGATTGGCATCGAGATGGAAAAATATGCACAACTCTTCACGGAGAAGTCTGTAACAGGTCCACAGCTAGTGGCTCTAGACTCAAATAAACTTAAGGTAATGGTCATTATAATTAATGATTTTATCACATTTTTTGGACATTTGATGTCTGTGAGAAAAATTAGGTGTACATGGTGTCATGTAAATGGTACAAAAGGCCAGCTTTGAAGACCAGCAGGAACTATTTCTGTTCTCTAACTTCTAAACTTTTGTGTTGCCCTTTCAAACAAGACAATACATGTACCATGTTGTCAGTCAGGCCAGATACATGTATTGGTATGCTCATCACGAAATTACCTGGCTTTAACCTTGACATTTCTTTATATCCCTCATCAAACTTACAAATTATATATTGCTTATGTCAACAGCCTCACGATGAAGCCAACATCTTGAGGTCAGGGCCACATTTGACAGAATTATGTCCACAGGTTTGGACTTGAATTTTGTCATGAATACTTTATTTTGGTTCTGACAAAATACTTGATGGTGACTTAACCCTTTCCTGTATAGATACACCTTTATTGCTAGGGCAAACAGTTTAGATCCAGATCCCCCCCAGCCGGCACATCTGTGCCGTCTGATAAGGATCTAAACTGTTTGCTTTTAGATTCATTAGGTTATTTCTGACCAAAATGCGACCAGTGCAGATCCGGATGTGCCGGCTGATCTGGATCTACACTGGTCGCACACGCGTAAAAATGCGTATATATCAAGGAAAGGGTTAAGTATTTAACTGAACACCCATCTAGTTCTGATCTGTTTATTCTGTGAGGTGTTTTACATCAGGGGTTTGCAGAAGCCAATGGGAAATACAGAAACTGTTGGCTGGTTTATTTGTGAAACATTCTGCTTATTTAGGGAGTACTGTGGTATCATTTAATTTCGTGAGGCCTAATTTTCGCGTATATTACGCAAATGGCCTTTTTGGGCGGACATAAACTCACGCAGTTGTATTGCTCCTATAGATTAGTCTATTATGTGATTAATCTTCGCTGGGGTTTGATTTTGCGCAAACCGCCTAGCGCGAAATACATGAAAATTAAACCCACGTGAAATATAATGATACTACAATAACTAGTTCAAAAGACAGATAGTATTCACGGCTTTTTTCAGGACTTAGAACTTACTGAAACTATTTTCTGTTGGTTTTTTTCAGGCCTTAGGTGTAACAAATGCTAAAGACAGAGACTATTTGAAAAAGAAAGTGAAAGAACTAAAACTGGTGCTTGAAAAGGAGAAAAAGCAAATGGAAAGGGACCGTAAACAAATGGAAAAAGAACAAAAACAGCGTGAAAAAGAACAAAAGAAGATGTCCAAAAAGAAATGATGATGTTTTATTTTCTAGAATATGATTTTTTAATGGGAACAAAATGGCAATAGTGCATTTAAAGAAGCGGACCCAGAGAGGTTTCAGTGTGGTTGCTCGAACTCCACTTTTGGACAACAGTATTTAATTTTCATTGAAATTTTGGCCCGATTGTTAGAAATTATAATGTAACTACCCTACGACTGGCTCAAATGAACTCCCTTTCTGGAGATCTTGCTTATGCCCCTGATTTAGTTTGTTTTATATAAATTGAGTAAAAAGACAAATAATAATGATTCAAGTTGTGGATTATTACAAAAACAAAAGGGAGAGAACTTTGGTCTGTATTTTGTTTTGTTAAAGATGCTAAAGAGGGTGGTTTTATGAACGCAATGCATTTTATTGCTGAATTTAGTGTTCCTGAAGTGGTAAGAGGTCGCAGAGGATAAAATTTAGGCCAGTTTGAAATTTTGTAATTGGACCAATTTTACTGTGTGTGTTTTAAACATTTGTAAACAGTATACAGACATATTAACCATTGCCTGTAGTCAGTTTGGAGGCTTTATATACATACATACACAGTTTGTTTTGTTAATGCTTTTTTCATGTATAGGAAGAACAAATATTCATAGAATTTATATATACACATGTCTCATCCTATAAGATATACTCATAGCATTAATCAAAATAGATTTGTAATTAATTACAAGCCATATTACTATTTTTGTAAGAAAAATAAACCATTAGTAATTAATTACTGAAGAATTACACATTCACCAGAGTTGAAAGTTTAAAAATATAATAAGGAATGTTGTTGTTGCATACATTCGCTAATGTAGCTATCATTTTATGTAATCGTTGAGACAAAATGAACAAATATGATCTTAGAGGAAAATGTGCTTAGTAATATGTTTCGTAAATTTTCTTGCAATGTTATAACATTGATCATGCCACTATTATAATAATTGTCTGTAGATGCTTCATTTCTTGTCTTAAGAGGATCATTAAATACACCTACCGTCACCACCCGTATAAAGGCCGCACCTTTAATCACATCTTCCCTAGTTTGGGATGCAGCTAGTAGGTATAACATTATTCTTAGAATTTGAACATGGCCTAAATATAGAATTTAGGCTCGTGTTGGAGGTGTGGTCAATAATCTGATGCGGCCAATACTTAAGTGAGTACGGTAAAATATGCAACTATATTTCATACATTCATCTCTAGAATCAAATATCACCCAGGCAACAAATTTACATTATTTAAAATGCTTTAAGAAATGAATATTAATGCTTGATTAAGTATGTTGTAAACTGCATTTTCTCATTGTGTAGTATCATGTATGTGAATGTTGAATTCCTTTGAAACTTTATGGTGCTGACTAAGTGCAGATTTCATTTTTTTACTCAGCTGAACAATTCTAAATGACTGTAGGATGTATAATTCTATAATTGTGTCAATGTTTTCCTCCATAGAAACACCTTCATTGCATTGGTGAACAATTTAGATCCAGATCAGCCAGCACATCTGTGCCATCTGATCAGGATCTGCTTTGTTCACCATTTGATTCGTTAGGTTATTTTTTAACCAAATGCGACCAGTGCAGATCCTGATCAGACTGCGCAATATGGAGTAAAAGGTCAATTACAGAAATTCCTATTAGGTAAAGAGTGTTTTGAAATTATTAAGAATATTTTGCCACTGTATGATAAACAAAGAAGTTATTTTAACAAAGATATTTTGTTAAAGATTCATTTACTAAAATACTGATCTGTTTTGAACAAGCCTAGACGAATGGCCCATAGTCTGACTGGATATGGTGTAGTCACTAACTGAATAAGGCTTGATATCATTTCAAAAGAGGGGAATCAACCACTGGACATGGGGTAGTCACTAATTGAATAAGGCTTGATATCATTTCAAAACAGAGGAATCAACCTTTACCCCATGGGATCCGGCTGTTATCCATAGGCAATCAGTGAAGATCCGGGTCAGCTGGCACATCCAAGATGTCTGTTCTGGATCTATTGTGGTTGCATATTAGTCAGAAATGGGGCGCGTCACGGGAAAAGGTACCTTCGGACAGTTGACGTCAGTCTTTGAAATGACGTCATAAATTTGAGCAGACGACATTATTTATTATGCACTTCGCGGTAAAAATAACGTTTAATTGTCAAAACGTGTAATAAAATCACATTTAAGTAATAAGAAATTGATTTATGTTTGTAAGTTCTTTCTAAATTTAGTAAAAACTAAAATATCACTAAAAATGACCGAAGGTGACCTTTTCCCGTGACGTGCCCCAAATAATCTATTGAATTCAGAAGCAGACAGTGTAGATTCTGATCAGACAGCATGGACTGAAGGTTATAAAGCTGAGCTTGGAAACCAGTCTCAAATCTCAAGCATCTGATTGGCTGAAATGGCGACTGGTCGCCATTTCAGCCAATCAGATGCTTGAGATTTGAGACTGGTTTCCATGCTCAGCTTTATAACCTTGGGCAATGGAGGTGCCGGCTAATCTGGAACTTCACTGTTCACCCATGGATACATCTGTAGCCTTTGGAGTAAAGGGTTTATATTTTCAAATTGATGCTTTAACTAGAATCATTCTTGCTAGGTCCATTTGCTGCATATTGGTTGAAACAATATTACCAACAACAAAAATATGTTTATTAGTTTAAATCGCATACAAGAGACATTATGTATCTCTACGCTATGGTGGCTCAGTTTATATTAAAAAAAAAATAGCTTTAATAAATTGACTTCAGTTGTCAAATAAACAGTGAGAGAAATGGTGGAACAGACTTCAACATCAAACCAGTCAGGATAGTAAGACTAAAAGATGTGAACATAAATTTCAAGAAACGATTATAAGTGATCGTCTTCTTTTGTTGTAATGGAGTATTAAAGGGATTAGGGTTTATTAAGTATTTACTTTTCGTTCCCCAGTAGGTCATTTGCATTTTCGACTGTACATAGTATAGTGCTTTTTTTGTATACAATATATCCTTGCTTAATATTTATAGGTTCTGTTTTTGCCGAAACTAATTGATCTTGAATGAGCTATTTAACCCTTTCCTTGATATATACGCATTTTTACGCATGTGCGACCAGTGTAGATCCAGATCAGCCGGCGCATCCGTTCCGTCTGATCAGGATCTGCACTGGTCGCATTTTGGTCAGAAATAACCTAATGAATCAAAAAGCGAACAGTTTAGATCCTGATCAGACGGCACGGATGTGCCGGCTGATCTGGATCTAAACTGTTTGCCATAGCAATAAAGGTGTATCTATGGAGGAAAGGGTTAAATTAGTAAAGAACATGATGATTAGTGTTTTTAATGGCACTCTGCCCCATGGGATATGGCTGTTATCAATGGATGAAGAGTACATCCAGATCAGCTGGCACATCTGCGCCATCTGGTTAGGATCTGAACTGTTTCCTTTTTAATTCATTAGGTTATTTCTTACCAAGAAGTGAACAGTGTAGATCCTGATCAGACTGCACAGATGTGCCAGCTGATCCGGATCTATGCTGTTCACACATGCGATAAAACATGTATTTGTGGAGTGAACACGGATAAAGAAGAAAAAGTTACTTCTTACTTAAAGTCAGCTAGATCAGATCTGCAATGCACTTAAATTGTCATTTGTGATCAATGTTTAGCTGGAACAATGTAGGTACTTATGTATAAATTTAGTATATACATTTATAGAGTATGTAACAAATAATTTATTTATATAAAAATTGTTATGTTCATTGTTTACATGTAGTGTTATATTTAACTGAAAGAAATAACTTATTTATAAATGATTCTGTTAAAATTTACATATAGTTATGTAATATACTCTAACCAGTATTATTTGGTTTAGCTGAATAAATTTATTGAATTGTTGCAAATGATCTACATTAAGGGGAAATTAGAAAAAAAAAACACTTGTTAAAGTATCTGTGAAAGCTAGAAGAGGGGATTTAGAATGAGCTTTGATAATTTAACACACTACTCCAAGGGATTGGGCTGTTATCCCATGGGCAAACAATGTAGATCCAGGCTCAGGGGAGATTAGCAGCGCCGAATCCATTGAGTAAAGAGTTCAACAAAGCTGAATTGGGGCACGCCATGGGAAAAGGTACCTTCGGTCATTTTTAGTGATATTTTAGTTTTTACTAAATTTAGAAAGAACTTAAAACTATAAATCAATTTCTTATAACTAAAATGTGATTTTGTTACATATTTTGACATTAAAATGGTATTTTTACCGCAAAATGCATACTAAATAATGTTGTCTGCTCAAATTTATGACGTCATTTCAAAGATTAACGTCAGCTCTTCGAAGGTACCTTTTCCCATGACACGCCCCAATTGATAGTAAAGTTGTTAGGACAAAGATAGGAGTGGAGGAGGGAGGTTGGGGGCCTACCTCTGCAAGGTTGAGGTATGGTTTCCCACACACATCATTGGGTCCCAGCAGGGATATTAATGTACACATTTGTACAGTGTCTTGTACACACTACATTGAATTATCACGTACACTACACAATTTACATTGAATTGTTGTGTACAGAGTTGTACATTGAATTATCATGTACACACTTGTACATTGAGTTGCCATGTACACACTTGTACATTGAATAAAGCAAACTTACATGCTTATTAGTGATGGATTCAGGAAAAAACTTGAGCATGAGACAAGATTCACATTAAATTGTTTAAGAAACAAAATATAGTATCTTCATTTGCCAGCTATATGTATTTGTTTAGTAAATTCTGGGAAAATTAAACAAACTGTGCCCAGGGTTATAAAACTGAGCATGGAAACCAGTCTCAAATCTCAAGCATCTGATTGGCTGAAATGGCGACCAGTCGCCATTTCAGCCAATCAGATGCTTGAGATTTGAGACTGGTTTCCAAACTCAGTTTTATAACCTTCAACCCTGGTCTTAGGAAGGTCATGAAGTGCACAGTAGTTAACATAATGGTGTTCACAAAGTCTGTTCCACCAAGAATTTGTAGTCAGAATCTTTAGACACACTGGTTGCCTCTTTGCCAAAAATAACCTAATAATCTAAAAGGGAATAGTGTAGATCCAGATCAGATGGCAACGATGTGTCAGCTGTTGTAGATCTACTCTGTTTTGCATATGCTGTTGAACGGGCATTGATGGAGTTAAGGGTTAACTGCATTAAAGTTTCATTTTGAAACTGTTCAGCTGAGTCGGCCAGTTTTATGATTACAATACCATAAAGCACCACAAGTTCATCTGAAACATAAATCGAAATATTTTAAGTTGCGAATGTGCCAAAAAAAAGAACTAGCAAATAGGTGAGAAAAAATCAATTACTGGAAAAAACGCCTGATTGTTTTATGGGTTTAAAGAGATTAAACTGTTCAATATATATTATATACTACTCAAAGTTTGCTAAGCACCAAGAATATAAAATTTTGTACATATCAATGTCTGCATCCGAACAAATGCCTTCTAACATTCACATTTCCCATATTTCAATAACAAACATTCATTCATGTAAGTGAAAGTAAAGGTTGAGTACCATACAAATGTCCGGTACATGTATGCATCCTTAATTAACCTTTTCTCCATATATATGCATTTTTAAGCATGTGCGACCAGTGCAGATCCAGATAAGCTGGCACATCCGTGCCATCTGATCAGGATCTGCACTGGTCGCATTTTGTTCAGAAATAACCTAACAAATAAAAAACCAAACAGTTTAGATCCTGATCAGATGGCACGGATCTAAACTGTTCTCCCATGCAATAAAGATTTGTCTATGGAAGAAAGGGTTCAACACCATGAAAATACTGGGGCACCTGTTTGTACAATAGTCATTCAGGGTTATGTGTACACTGGGGACCTTCTTAATGGATCTACGACAATTGGTCGAAAGACACTTGATAGAAAATGACAGTTCAAAGAATAGACATCCGGTCGAATATACAATTAATAGAATATGACACGTCGAAAAATATTTTAACCTGCGACACTTGACCGAATAATTGTGGTGAGTGTTTTGTTTCGACCAAGTGTCGCATTAATTTTAAATTGCATATCAAAGGGTTTTTTCCGGATCATTAATCGTCGAGTAGAAAACCAACGAGAAACTGTTTATATGATGTTAAGGACTTTAGATCTAGACTAATACTCGACTATTTCAAGGGCATTACATACAAGTTTGCCTACTAGAAAAGATTTGTCTGATTAAAATAATTTTTTAATGAAATTTGGGAGTTTTCAAACACTCATCGAAAGTTTTCGACAAATTCGACGGAAATACAATTCTATCAACTGTCCTTTCTTTAAACTGTCGCATTCTACCACGTGTCCTTTCTGTCAAGTATCGTATTCTATCAAGTGTCTTTCGGCGAATTGTCGTGCACCGCTTCTTGATACATCACTAAACGATTTCCAATGTAAATAATTATTACATGTATATTTTATGTGTTAATTCACAATAATGTGTGCTTAACAAACTTTTAGTAGTATATAAGTTTAAACATAAATGTTTATTGTCAGCAGTTCAAGAGGCATAATTAAACTTAAGATGTTTAATATTAACATTTCAAGAGGTATATAAATTCTTGAGGTACAAAATTATGTAATTAACAAGATGTAAATTGTGTTAATAAAGTTAATTAAAAAGAAGCCATATAATACATCATATATATGTATGTTATTTTGTAGATGGTTGATGAAAAAAAGGTTAATGAAAAAATAATTTATTTCTTTATTATTTTATTACAAATGTCTAAATGTCATTATAAGTGTATTTATGTTTTACACTAACATATACAAAGTGTGAAATTACTTTAACTGTGATGTCTTAGTTTTGTACATGTATGTAAAAGAATGTGTACATTCTTCTAAAAGGCAACTCACTAATAATTCTATGTAAATTTCACTCTTTTATTTAAGTTTTTGATTTGTGTCCTTTTTCAAGAAAAATCTGCTTAAGTAATTGAAAAAGGACACAAGTCTGAAAATTTGAATGAAAGAGTCAAAATTTACATAGAATTGTAAAAGGAATGCTTAACATTAAACATAATTAAGTGTGTATACATTAATTATATTTTAAATTTGGTGACAAAGACATGTGGAATATATCCCTGCATTTAAGACTTCAGGCTGCTTTCAGCCTAATGTAGTGTTTAAAGATTATTAATAGACAATTTATGTCTTTTGTGAGTGAAGAAAACACAATTTTTAGCCTGTTGGCAACATTTTGTATTGTCATTAAATGCATTTTAGATTTATATACAGGAATTTCTGTCAAGTCTGTTTACTTTCTTGAGGAAGATTTTACTTGCCTTGCTTGGTCAAGAAATAAAAACCATTGTTTGTGAATCTTACAGTAGTAAAATTATAAAAATGTTTTCTATGTATTTAAGAAAGAGTTTTTGTGCCAGACAGTTATGGCCTTTTGCATTAAGATATTTACCCATTCCTCCATAGGTAATTCTTATTTCACGTGGGCAGACAATATACTAGATCAAGATCAGACAGCACAGATGTTCTGGCTGATCTGGATCAACACTGTTCACACATGCAATAAAAGGCGTATTTATGGAGTAAATGGTTGAATTAACCCTTTCCTCCATAGATACGCATTTTATGCTTGTGACCAATGTAGATCCAGATCAGCCGGCACATCTGTGCCATCCGATCAGGATCTCTACTGGGCCCATTTTGGTTAGAAATAACCTAACAAATCAAAAAGTGAACAGTTTAGATCCTGATCAGACGGCATGGATGTGCAGGCTGATCTGGATCTAAACTGTTCACCCATGCAATAAAGGTGTATGGAGGAAAGGGTTAAACAGTATGAATGACAGTCTTTTTCTCTATTGATATTTATGGTGACAATTTTTTTTTAGAATTGTGTGTTTTACTTAGATGCTCATTATACAATTTTTGTTGTGAGAACAAGTGGTTTGTGAGAAAAAAGAACCTGATTTTGAATTGTAAAGTGAATATCAATTCAATATATATATGGAATTTTGAGCCAAATGTAAAATTTGCATATATCTGTACATTAGAATTCATATAACATTGATAAAATGCCTGGCAAGCTTTTTCAAAATGTGTTTACAGATCCGAAGGCAAATTGACAATAAAATACTTAATTGCTTTGTCAGTTCTTTTGCCAAAACTTTGACAATACACTTCCTAATTGCTTTGTCAGTTCTCTTGGCAGAACTGTTACTGTGACAATAAATACTTAATTGCTTTATCAGTTCAGTTGTCAAAACTGTGCGGATAAAATACTTAATTTGTATAGTACTAAATTGGAATGATTTTTTTATTGATTTTTCCACATTCATGTTTATATTCCATGTATATTATTTTTTGTCATGATTATAAATGGTATCATTATATAAAGGAATTAGGGAATTATGTGATAATAAAATAATGTCACACCATTTTATTGTCTCTTTTTTTGCAAATCAACATATTAATTTGGAAGCTGTACCTTAATCACTCACTGCAAGATGAATCATGATTGATTTTTATCCTTTACTCTGTAGAAACACCTTTCCCATGGGTGAACAGTGTAAATCCAGATCAGCCAGCAAATCTGTGCTGTCTGGTCAGAATCTGCAATGTTCGATTCTTGTTCAGAATTAACCTCGTAGATCTAAAATTGATCTATCCAGATCAGAAGGCACAGATTTGACATCTGATCTGGATCTACACTGAATTGAAAAAAGGTATATCTATAGAGTAAAAGGTAAAGATAAATATTTATGATGTATAAATGATATGTTTATATAAATGAAATGGAAGTTCTTTGTACAAGATTTAATGATCCCTTGTCACTTGGGGGTAAGGTGAAATTGGAATGGTCTTCATCAGTCCATCCGCTCGTCTGTATATACGTCTGTGTGTGCACAGATTTTGTATTCTCGTAGATGGGCAAGAGCACTTGCAATGCACAATTTTTTCGTGGAGCTTGCATACTTTTCTTTTGAAGCATGTGAGTAGTTCCTTGATGGGTCAAAAACAATAAAGTGAATTATGATATATCTAGCCTGATTTATCAAAATGTTGCCACTTAAACCAGACAAGGTATTGGTTTAAAACATCAGAAATTGCAAGGGGGCTAAAAGCTTGAATCTGTCCCCACCCCTGAGACTCATCATATGGGCCCTGCCCCTTATCCCCGTTAGTTGTCTGCGGCCCCCAAATCCTGACTAAAGATAAGGGTTTTTCATTTGAGTCAAATGACACTTCTGTGACAGACAAGTAGCAAGTGATGTTAGTTTTCCTATAGCAGGGCTGAAGATTATGAAACTGAGAATGGAGACCAGTCTCAAATCTCAAGGGTCTGACCAGTCACCATTTCAGCCAGTCAGATGCTCGAGATTTGAGACTAGTTTCTTATCTCAGTTTTATAACCTTTAGTTGAGAACATTGAACATAATCACCGATTTGTTTGTTGTTTTATTCAATGACAATATATTTATTACAAAACTTATTTTTAACATGTAACAAAGAATGTATATCACAGAGAAGGAAAATACTTTTACTGTAGCAACTGTATTAATACTATATGTATCTTAACTTTTTGAAAATTAAAAAAATTCAAATGGTTAAAAATGAAATTATTTACTAGATATGTCAAAAAAAAGTGTAACTATGTTAAACTGTACTAATCAGCTAATAGAACAAATTCATACATACCTTTGAAGGTAAAAAATTACAATAGTCAAGTGTACTAATTATGTGGTCTGGTATTTTTAAAGTATTAAATCTAGTCATCCAGTATAATTGTTATTAAAATCATTAACCACTGTGTGACTTTAAAACAACATCAAAAAGATAATAAAGCTAATATGATATTTATTTGGGCCCTAAAAAAGTTAAGTTACAATAAATTGGCAAGAGAGCAAATAAACACGGCATGCTCAAACAAAGGCTAGTAAAGCTTATCCCTGTCCTCCATATATATGCATTTTTACATGTGTGCGACCAGTGTAGATCCAGATCAGCCGGCACATACGTGCCATTTGATCAGGATCTGCACTGGTCACTTTTTGGTCAGAAATAACCTAATAAATCAAATAGCAAACAGTGCAGATCCTCATCAGACAGCACGGATGTGCTGACTGATCTGGGTCTACATTGTTCACCCATGCCATAAAGACATATATATGGAGGAAAGGGTTAAATGATTGAAAAAATAAAATCACTCTTTCATTAACCCTTTTCTCCATATATACTGGTTTTGTTGCATCAGTGTACAACATCCATGCCATCTGATCAGGATCTACACTGATTATTGGTCAAAAAGGAACGTAATAAATAAAAAAGAAGTGTAGATCCTGATCTGATGGCAAGGATGTAATGGATGATCTGGATCTAAACTTTTTGCCAAGTGATAAAAAGAAATTTACATGGAGTAAATGGTTAAGAAAATGAAATTTTCTATTTCATTCAAAGCATTGGTAACTGTAAGACAATTCATGATAAAGATTCAGATTTTACTTAAGATCTATTGATTTATTTAGATCTTTCAGATCCTGTTATAGTCAAAAGCAATCATGTTTCTGTCCAAAGTAAAACAAAATAAACATGTGATGATTAAGGACAAGTTCTAAACTGGATGTATGCTTATTCACACTGCTAGTTCAGCTGAGCAAAATGTGTTACTAAATATAACATACTAGGCAGACAAAAATAAAATCTCATCAAGATCAAAACATATAAGAATATTTATGTTGCTACTGTTAACAAAAACAAATATAACCCTTTCCTCCTAAAACATGTATACACATTTTTATGCCTGAAATCTCTGAAATTCTGTCATTAACTCACAGAAAAAATTATGTCATTAAATTTCTGAAATTCTGTTATTAAAATTCTGAAATTCTGTCATTAAATTACTGGAAAAGTTCTGTCATAAAATTTCGGAAGTTCTGTCATTAAATCTCTGTAAAAGTTCTGTCATAAAATCTCTGAAATTCTGTCATTAAATCACTGAAGTTCATCCATTAAGTGAAGATCCAGATCAGCTGACACATCCGAGCCGTCTGATCAGGATCTTTACTAGTCGCATTTTGGTCAGAAATAACCTAATGAATCAAAAAATGAATAGTGCAGATCCTGATCAGACAGCACTCGTGTGAAGGCTGATCTGGATCTACACTGGTCGCACATGTGTAAAATTGCATATATATGAAGCAAAGGGATAACCAACAAAAATAGCAACATATAATTTTAATTTCACAGAATAAATTGTTTCAACCATTTAATGCCAAAGTTATTATAGGTCTTTTAACATTAATTTAATTACACAAACTTTTGTGTATTGTTTTTAAAAACATGCAATTTTGTGTTGAAAACCTTTATTATTATGCTAAATTGGTTACCAAATGAATATTTAGCTAACTTTACCCATTACTCTATAAAGACAGCTTTTATCTTATGCGCAAACAGTGTAGATCCAGATCAGCTGGCATAGGTGTGCAAGCTGATCTGGATCTAAACTATTTCGCACATGCAATGAAAGGCATATCTATGGATGCAAGGGTTGAACTGACATTATTTCTCTGAGAAACAGTACTTCTAAATGCCTTTTAGCTGTTATAATCTCAATGAAACTTGTTAACAGAAAAACAGAACAGTGGACAAACAACAACACTGAATCTAGAAATGAGGACTAGCAAAGTACCCTTTTTCATTCCTTTTTGCACTGAAAAAATACAATGTAGTATATTTATTTAATAATAATATTTTTTAAATGTCTGAATATTAAAATTTAAACTTTACATATTTCACACAATGTTGTGTCATATGGCGTGTTGTGCACACGCATGAACCCAAACAAACTCAATTCATTTTGTGAAATAAACAGCTACATGTAATAAATATTAATAACATTTATAAAATGCAACAAAAGTAAATGCATACAACAGAAAAATGCAAAACATAAGAGATTTTTTTAATGCAAAATGCACAATCATGATGCTAAAAACTTTACTGCTTCTGTGTTGACTGGTAAATTAAAAAAAAATAAACTTGAATATTTATCACAAATATTATTTTGTTGTTGTTGTAATTCTAATTGGGGGAGAAGAAAAATAAGCATTTTTATAAAAAAAAATAAGGGGAATGCACTCTTTTCTAAATTCAGTTGTGCGAAACCAAATTTCGTTTGAATTAGTATATTTTAAAAGCATAATCTGAAGATGGATAAAAGGGATCACACGGTTAAATAAGAAGATTGATTATCAGGTCCAAGTTTTAAATATAATTACAAGTAGCCAAGCACTGTTGACTAAGTCCAATTTCAATTCATTAGATTACTTCGCACTGAGAATGGTTCCATTCTCAGTCAAAAGTTTTGGAATGTTTTCTAAAATTATCAGGGGATTAAAATTTTATAGCATCATAGCTCACAAGTCAATATTTAAAACATAAATAAAATGCAATCAAAAGCCATCTACAAAATATGTATGTACAATAATAAATGCAATTTGGATCTGGCATGTGTTACAAATAGTTAACAATATCACAATATTAAACAATATCCATTCTCAATTCTCTTCTACCCTCCAAAATTCTGTCATTAAATCACTGAAATGTTGTCATTAAATCACTGAAATGTTGTCATTAAATCACTGAAATTCTGTCATTAAACCACTGAAATTCTGTCATGAAATCTCTAAAATTCTGTCAATAAACGACTGAAATTCTGTCATTGAAGCATTAAAAGTCTGTCACCTTTTTTAAGCTTGTCGATTACAATTTATAGGAATATTTTTAAGGATTTGTTTTGACTGAATAGTAAACAAGTCCGACCCTGATAAGACTGTGCTGACCAGTGGGCTTATCTGATATTACACTGATCATAAGTTTAAATCAAAACTGATTAACGCTTTACTCCATTTAAACACATTTTCAAACAGTTTACTTTCAGATCAACTGGCTCTTCCATGCCATCTGATTTTGGCCTACACGGGTCACTTCTTGTTGAGAAATTACCATATGAATAATTAAACAAACAATGTAGATCCCAATTAGACAGCATGGATGTGCCAGATGATCTAAATCTACAAGGTCGTACATGTATATACAGAGGGTTAACCCTTTCCTGGATAATTACGCATTTTTACGCATGTGCGACCAGTGTAGATCTAGATCAGCCGGCACATCCGTGCCGTCTGATCAGGATCTGCACTGGTCACATTTAGGTCAGAAATAACCTAATGAATCAAAAAGCGAACAGTTTAGATCCTGATCAGACGGCACGGATGTGCCGGCTGATCTGGATCTAAACTGTTCGCCCTAGCAATAAAGGTGTATCTTTACAGGAATGGGTTAAATACAAAAATAAATGACAATCTTGAAGTTTGAATCACTATTAAGAGTGGAGATGTCTTGTGTTATGTGGACAGTCTCTTTTATTCTGCACCAAGCAACATATTTTTGGCAATTATATACAGGTGACATAAAACTGATTTCTACCTGTAGTCATACTGTACAATTATTCACTACATATCATAACTGTACACATACAAAATAACAAAAAATCAGTATCTAGACGGACTTCAAAACTTTGAGATTGTGCTAAAATATATTAACCAACTCCATTATATAAAAGTTTTATCACAAGTGAAACCAGCGTACATGTAGATTCATATCAGCCAGCACATTTGTACCCTTTGATATGGATCTAAACTGGTCACTTCTTGGTCAAAAGTAACCTTTAGAATGAACTTTAAAGTGAACATATAAATCCTTATCTGATGGCGCAAATGAGCCGTTAGTTCTGGGTCTACACTTTTTGCTCATCGGATTAAAGTCATATTTATGGTGTAAAGGGTTAAAAACTGTGACACGCGGATCAAAAACTGTGTGCACTTCACAATAAGGTTAAAGTTTAACAACAGAATAAAGAACTGTTCATTTTGTGCAAAATCTTTGCTATCAATCTCTCAACAGCTTTTAAAAACAAATCAAGTCCTATAAGATAAAGAGTCTGACTAAAACTGCTAGCTCTAGGATAAACAAATTAATTGATTTTACAGGTATAAAAATTGAGCAAGAGCAGAAAAAATTGTCTCAACAATAAACCAACAAAAATAGTGTTCAGCACAAAACTATAATATCTAGCTGATGTCTTATGCATTTGCTTGTCATTTTTTTAAGGAATACAATTATGTACAGTTCAATGTTTTTTCTAATCATTCAAAATAATGGTTGGACTTGCTTCTTTGTGATGCAATATTGACAGAACTCATTATTAAAATCCTTGATTTAAAGGAAAATTCATCTTCAAACAATTTTAAGATAGACCACATACAGTACATCTTAACCCTTTACTCCATAAAGGACTTGAATGGCATGGCGAACTGTGTAGATCCTAATCAGCCAGCAGATTTTTATGCCGTCTAATCAATCTACACTGTTAGTGTTTCGATTCATTAAAAATAATTCTGACCAGGAAGTGAACAGTGTAGATCCAGCTGATCTTGGTCTACACTGGCTGCATATGCTACAAAACCTGCATATATGGAGTAAAGGGTTAAATAGTTTTGTGCTAAACCTAAGTAAATATTAAAATGTAGAGAAAAATACTCTCAAAAATATCATAGACTTTAAATAAATTTCACATTAAATTTGCTATATCACAGACATTGAAATATTTGTCACAGAAAAGCAAATACAGTACTGTGACATGGTCCAAATGATTTTGGCAATAATGTGATTAAAACTAAATATGTTTTTGAAATATTGTACGTTACCACATAGCTGCTCACAAGATACCAACAAAATGAAATGCAGATGATTTTTCTAAGGAGTTGTACCATAGTAAACTCTCTTATTGCAATAACTATTAAGAGCAAAAGCCAGGTGGGTTTCTTTCCAACGAAGGTAAGAAGTTAAATGGTCCAAAACAACACATAGTCTAATCTCCTGAATACATGTAACAGTTTTGCCACTAATATTGTTTGGCTCTAAACCCTCTCCTCCATATATACACCTTTTTACACGTGTGATCAGTGTAGATCCAGATCAGCCGGCACATCCGTGACCTCTGATCAGGATCTGCACTGGTCCTACAGAAATAACCTAATGAATCAAAAAGCTAACCGTTTAGATCCTGATCAGTCGGCATGGAGTGTGCTGGCTGATCTGGATCTAAACTGTTCGCCCTGCAATAAAAGTGTGTCTATGGAGGAAAGGGTTAAACTGTGGGTGGGACAACTTGGGTGAAACAGAAAACATATGAATCATGATGCTACTTCAACTAGAACTAGTACTGGTTTAACTTGAGCAATTCAAATTCTGGAATATCTAAGCCTAACCATTGTAATAGTTCAAAATACGAGAAGACAAAAGCTTTCGTTATGTCTTGAGTATGTTCCAGACCGTTCGACTCCATTTGTAGAGAACGGTTGAAGCGAAGTCGAGCTTCCAGTTCTGCCTGTTTTCTCGCCATCTCTTCAGCGAGTCGACGTGCCTCTTCCAGTGCACGCTGTGCCTCTTCTTCTCTCCTCTTCCTGGAAAACAAACATGAAATATGTAGTAGTAATTTACAATCCCAGGGTAGTATGAACTACTTTCTTAACTATTGCAGTTAAGAAGAATTTATGGCTGTCTTGCATGCAACCCTGGAATCAGGAGAGAGACGAATAACTAAGAATAAGCAGGAGTATGTACAGCGGCATCTTCTTCACATTGTCATTTTATTAATTCTTTACTCGTGGATATGCCTTTAATCACATGTGCAACCAGTGTAGATCTAGATCATCCTACTGTTCTGGATCTACACAGTTTGCTTCATGGTTAGAAATAACCTAATAATAAATCAAACTGGCTGCACATGAAATTAAGTCATATCCTTTAAGTAATTGTCTAGTCCCTGTGCATCCATCTTAAATCCAGATCACCTTGCACATTCCTCCAGACTGAACAACAGTATGAGAGATCATTTAAGTTTCTGCTTATTATCCAAATTATTTTCTTTAAGGAACTTAACTTCATAATTTATGACTACAACTTTGATCAAATGAAGGAACAATGTAAATCCAGATCAGCTGGCACATCCTTAATTGTCATCTGATCATGATCTACAACCTTTACTTCTTGGCCACAATAGCTGTCCATGGGATAAAAAACCATATCCTATGCCAGTCGCCATTTCAGCCAATCAGATGCTTGAGATTTGAGACTGGTTCCAAACTCAGCCACACATTTCATCACTTACTTGTCCTCTTCCTCCTTCCTCAGTCTTTCCAATTCCTCTTCTTTCTTCTTTCTCTCGTACTCCAGACGTTCTTCTTCTGCCATCTTGGCCATCATTTCTTCTTCCTCCTTCCTTCTTTCTTCTTCCTCCAGTCTTTTCCTTTCAGCCTCCTCTATTAACAGACAAGAAATCATATTGAGCAGGTCTCAAACGGGCAAAAAAATCATAAGCACGGCTCAACAAGACATATCATCATAAACTCTGACAGACAGGAAATCATAAGAAGCCAGGCTCAAAGAGGGCAAAATACATAATGAGCCAGGCTTAAGCTGGTATAAAATCATAATGACTCGAACAGGCATGAAATCATAAGAAGCCAGGCATAGAGTCATGATGAGCCAGGTTCAAATAGATCCTAATAAGCTAGCCTCAAACACGCAAAAATCCTTATGAGCAAACAATATTTATGAGACCAGGATAAAAGCTACTGATATATCCTATGGAGTGTTAACTAACCTTGTCTCTTTTTCTCCTCCTCCGCTTGTTTGGCCTTCATCATTTCCAATTTCTTTGCATATTCCTCCTTCCTTCTTCTCTCTTTCTCAGCCTCAGCTTTCTCCCTCCTCTGTCGTTCAAGCTCCTCCTTCATAGCCTCCTCATTCTCCTCCTCTTCTTTCTGCTTCTTCAACCTGTGAAATTGATTGACAGCAATTAACATCCTATCAGTAATATTGACATTACTGTGACATTGATCGACAGCAATTAACATCCTATCAGTAATATTGACATTACAGTGACATTGATTGTCAGCAATTAACATCCAATCAGTAATATTGACATTACAGTCACATTGATTGTCAGCAATTAACATCCTATCAGTACTAGTGACATTACTGTGACATTGATCTGACAGCAATTAACATCCAATCAGTAATAATTGACATTACTGTGATATTGATTGACAGCAATAACATCCAATCTGTGATATTGACATTACTTTAATTAACATCCAACCAATATATGACACTGACCTGCATTCCTAGAATGTAATTTCAAAATATATATGTACATTATGGAGCAGATTCAAATTATTTCCAAACTGAGGCTATTTGAGTGACAATTACACGAATTAAGCAATTAACTCTGAAAGTACACTAATATAAAAGGCAAATATGGCATACAATCTGAAAATCACTAACTTCAATATTTACCAATCACACACAGGGAAGTAAAGAACAATTCAAATATGATGGCCTATTTTAACCATTAAAATCACTGTTATTTGCTTCAAACCGACAGTAACTGTAACATATTTATTTTTAGGGAAAACAGCATACTTCTACATGTGTTTGTGAGTACTCTAATTTCTAATTTATTCGTGCACACATGCATTTATACAACACATTCAGGAAAATGGGCTTTGTATAGATTTTCATGCTAACTTGGTCTAAGTTACCAAAGATATATAAAGGACAAAGCATTTTTTAAATTGAACTCAATGTTCTGCAGGAGATGTCATTTGATGAAAAGTTGACTGATGACAGACAATATATGAAGTGGGATCAGCGCTGAAGATTAAAAATAAGTTGAAACCAATTTCAAGTATCTGATATAGACAAGTCACCATTTCGGCCAATCAGATCCTTAAGATTTGAGACTATTTTCCATTCTCAGTTTTACAATCTTCTGATCTGAATTGCTAAACAATGTTAACTTTTTTCAAAAACAATCCAACTGTCCATTAACTTCAAATTCAGTAATCAGGGCATGTTTCACTTCTTATGAATTGGGCAGTTTACAAGCTCTTTCCCCTCTCAAAATTTCTTTAAGATGACGAATTTTTCCCCAAAAAGTTAACTTACATCAGGTTGTTTTATTCCACTTTGGAGGCAATAAATTCCAACAAATTATAGGGAAGAAGTTCTTTCCATTGGCAGGGAGAAATAAACCTAATGGTGTAATTATTTACAAACAATTTTTAGTCGAAGTCCATTACAATTTCTTGCAACAGATGTAATTTTATAACCAACAAAACAAGTATACAACAAATTGTCAGAGCGAAGTTTTGACACACTTGGGGGAGGGGTATGGGGGATCACTCAACACTTCTTAAGTTCTCCAACATTCAGACATCAAGTATAGCAGAGCAATAAATAAGGGTTTCAAACCATGGGCTTGGCTGAAAATATAACGTAGGTACATCAGTTTTTCAGGATATTTTATCCCAACAACTTTTAAACCTGATACCTCGGTCCCATAGAAACAAAAAGTAGTACTCGTATAGGGGTCAATATGATACTAAACAAATCAGCTTTAAATATGGGTCAATGTAAAATTATATACTATACATGATTCTTAACTATGTATACCCCTTTCCTTAACACACAGTCTGACTTATTACACCTCACGTGATTAGTTTACTATATAGCGTAATGTGACGTCAGAGGGAGATAATTTCTACTGTCACATATGCGACAGTATACTGTCACCCTCGCGTGGATCTAAAAATAAATATCTTGGAAATCCGATTACAAATTAACTTCTACGCATGCGTAATTGACCAAGGGAGATAAGCAATTAATTTGGTCATAGTCAAGATCTTTAAAAAAAACAAATGTACGGATGTTCGGTGTAATAAAATAAATATCACATCCCATTGGGGGAGACAGTACGAAATGTTAACCCTCGAGAAGGTAATGTCAACCTCGGCTAACGCCTCGGTTGACATTACTTCTCTCGGGTTAACATTTCGTACTGTCTCCCCCAATGGGATGTGATATTTATATAATATTAAAGGTGTTGGGATAAAGCACACTTCCATAATTTCACCACCAACAACACCATGTGCTTATCAAATGTACATATTTTACTTACTGTTCTTCAAGACTGTAAAATGTTGCAAGTCACAAAAAAACTAATGATGAGTTGTGCAAAAAAAGGAAAACATAAAAAAATAAACTGAAACAACTTAAAAGGGTCTTGCTTATATTCTGTTTAATTCTGGTATTTCACCTATGAAATTGTGGACCCACATTTTTGGATCCTGGGCATTCCAATGTAATTGTAAACAATCTGCGCCATTTTGAACAAAAAACATAGTTAAAGGTGCTAAACAAATGCTGATGAGGAAAAAAACATAGAAGAACACAGGTCTTCAAATTAACAGAATGTGGAAAAGTGTACACTCTGTAATCCAACATTAAATTACATTTCAAAAAGAAATGATATTTAAAATGCTGGAATAAAGACGAAATATTCATAATGCATTTGGCTTTGCAAATGTAACTTTCCAGACAGACTGTGAAAGGTTACAACTAATTCTAGTATTATTTTCCTTCAGTTTCTTTGTTTTTATGTAAAATGAAAGCAACAAAGATATTGTTTTCAGTAATATATCACTTTATGTGGGAATTTTAAATGATGTTTTGTGTTGTTTAGTTAAAAGATAATTTTATGGATAAAAAAAGTAAAATTTGCCTATCAGCATTGGAAAAATCTATTTTGGTCTAGCTGTTTTTTTTGCTGTTCTAATATTCCTCAATAATGTAAAATTAGGATTCTTTAAATACCATTTCTTTCTGATAAAGTTTTATATTTTGCTGATAAGAGTTTGATAATTTTCGTATTTAATATTAATGAAATTGCAATAAAAATGTGGATGGCCCTTAATTTCTTTTTAATGTGAAAGACATTACAATATATGTTACAAACTTACTCGGCATCTTCATTTATTCTATCAAAGAAATAGGAGAATAAATAAAATATGGCTGTGCATTGCAGTATTGGAGTCTCTCTGCTCATTCTGTGCCCAAGGTTATAAAACTGCGTAGGGAAACCAGTCTCAAATCCCAAGAATCAGATTGGCTGAATTGGGATTTGAGACTGGTTTTCATACTCAGCTTTGTAACCTTTAGCCCAGCTTACCAATGTCTAAGTTTTGCTACACGTATTGCAGATTATTAGTCCAAATCTGATCATCTAATTCTAAATTAAGGCAATTACAAAATAAGTCTCAAGTTTGCTTACCATTGAATTACAATTTCAAGCAATCTAATTATTCAGTTTGCAAATGAAATACACACAAATACTTAAATAACTGAACCAATGTGTCAAGACAATAACCAATGTCAATTACAGACAAATACTTAAGTAACAGAACCAATGTGTCACAACAAGAAGAACCAATGTCAAGATAATTTAAGAACCAATGTGTCAAGACCAAATGACATTTTTGTGGGATCTAAAATACTTTGTTTTCAATTTTCATAAATATGTTTATGTACAAATCTTAATCTATATCTCATGGGGATTTTTATTTGTGGATCCAAAGGCCCACAAACTTCATTAAAATTAGAACAACACCTGTACTACGGTAATGAATACACAGTATTGTACAATTAATCAATTCATTTTTATGAAAACTTCTAACCACCAACTGTCGGTGAAAAGAGAACAATAGAAACAAACATTGAAACACAGCACATAATAGGAAACAAACTAACTAAAATCCTGGTGAATTATCTTCCACTCTGTGAACATATCACTTGCTACACCTAGACCTCTATTGAACTATTCAACCTCAAAAATCACATCACACAGTCATGCATGCAGTGTACCCATGCTCGGTCTTGCCCTTAGCTGAGCATTAACATAAAGTGAGTTTGATCAATAACTATAGTTGAAGAACATAGTATGCTGATTTTCTAAACTATATTGTGTTTTTATGTTCGCTCTTGACAAAAGAAAGAATGAAAAAACTACAGAGGTTCTCTGAATACTGACGCTGAAAATCGGCTTGGAGTGGTCGAACTAAGGTTGGTATCTAATTAACTCTGTAGTGTTTTCACACCTCCCTTCCTGAAGAGGATTTTAACCCTTTACTCCATATACGCCTATTATCGCATGTACAATCAGTGTAGATCCAGATCAGCCAGCACATCTATGCTGTCTTATCAGGATCTGCACTGTTCCGATTATTGGCCAGAAATAACCTAGTGAATCAAAAAGCGAATTGTGCAGATCCTGATCTGACGGCAAGGATGTGCTGGCTGATCTGGATCTACACTGATCGCCCAAGCCATAAAAAGGTATATATGGAGGAGAGGGTTAAGAGGAACATGGATTTATCTGCAACAACAGTTCCAAACATCGTTGTAAATATAGTTATTGGTTGAACTCACACCTAATGAATTATGGCACTGATGGTTGGAGTTATTTCACCCAGACCATTTGTATTTTTTATATGAGAACCTATTGGGCGAAGTGAGAGACAAAGGACAAAGTGAGAGGTTGGAACATGGCCTACACTAAATTTAGGTTCATTTTTGATGTGCCACCAATACAGAAGTGAATAAAATTTGCATGGGAGCCCTGCACACAACTTACAAAATCATAATTTTATGGACAGCATCCAAGCGTGACGATTTCGTTCTTGATGATGGTTGTTGAAACTCAATTAGCAGTTCTACTAATATTTGTCTATAAATCATCAGCAATCACTCATAAATAAGTGTAAAAAGCAGTAGTTTAAATAAAAAAGTAACTTGAAAAAAACAAGAGTTGAACAAAGCATAAGATCTGTGCTTTTGGGATAAGTGTTTTTTTCGACATAAAGTTTACACCAGTCATTAATTTGTCAGTTATTTTAAATCTTGTCAAGTTGTGTTTATAATCACACATGGTCTTTACGTGCTGGACTAATATATTGTTACTATAATAATTGTTCGTTGATTTTTTACATTATTAAATTTCTTAAGCCGAAAAAGTACAAACCAAATGACCAAGTTCCTCAATCATACTGCTTCTGAAATATGGGGTTCTGAATGGTATTAGTATCAAGTTAACTGTTATTTCACAACTAGGTAACTTTCAGTTCAGAAATATACTGCATATCAGGTGGAGGCCAAACCATTTAATTAATATCCAAGTATTCTCCACCCTATTTACTATCAAATATCTGCCACATTATTCATACAACAGATATCAGTTATATAATCTTAGTAACTATCAACAGTTGTATTTGTTAATTTTATGGTTAGTTTAACTGTGGAAGCAAAAGTTATGTGACTTAAAAGTTATGTATTTAGTCAGTATTCATTCAACATGATTAGTTGTTTCTGGAAGTAAATTATTGGGAAGTGTTACAAAACAGGGTCTAGGAAAAAGTAGACTGCCAATCCAGACAGTTGTATCAGTCTCTATCAGTTTTCTTTTCGGGCCTCAAATACAGAACCGACTTTATGTACAAAAATTTTCAAATGAGTTTGCTTAGAATTAACCAAAAGCAATTGATTTATTTTATTTTAAATTTGATATTTATATCTACCATTTACTGAGGGTTATGTGAATATCGGCAGTTGATTTAAAATAACGGTAGTTGGTTTGGTTATTGAGGGTCATTAAAGATGGATTGTTTAAGTTTTATTTAATTGTAATAATGGTAAAACACAACTGTTACAGTGATTCTTAATTACGTTTAACTGGCATTTTAATTTAGGAAGCATTGTGAAACAGCAAAAAATGATGTATTTTCATTTCAAGACTCCTTTTTTCCTTTATAAAGTTCTAAATAAAAACTTATTTAAGGTAAAAACTGTTAAACACTTTTAGAAAAAAAAATGTCTTGTAAAAAACCAGGAATTTCTTAAATTGTAAGTGCTATTATATTACTAAATTGCATTAAATTGCTTAATTAAAATATATTCATTTACTTCCAATAGCACAAAGAATACAATACTGAAAAAAATATTGCGTAATTTGAAAATTTTCAATAAACAGTGAACATTGTGTCTTTAGATTAATTTTGAGTTCATGCAATGCAGGTGTATTTGGGGTTTTACTCCCACTGATTTCATTGATTCAAATAAAGTACATTATCTGTCTAAGACTTTCGTTTTGCAAAACTGGAACCAAAAGTCTATTTTTTAGAGTATCTTGTTTCAAATACATCATTTTCTGCTGCAAAATGTAGATTTCATTCCGTTAAAATTACCTTATCTCTCTTAATAAAAGAAAAATAATGGAAAAACAATATAAAATTATAAATATACACAAACAGTCATCTGAATGAAGCAAAATAAAAATATTCATGTCAATCAACAAAGTCTTTGTTTCAAAATTCTGACAAAATGAACTCATAATTTGCAATAATTTGCGTAAGTAGCTAAAGTCTAAATTGCAGTTAACAAGGTATGTTTTTTCTTGTTAAGATTATCAAAATTTTACGAAATTTCCAAAATTTATCTTAAAGCTATCATCTGTTCATTTTCAGTCAGAAACAACAAAGTTTTTCATTGTGAGACTACACAAGACACAATAATTAATGTGATAATATCATAAACACTGAACATTTAGTTAACTTTGGCAGCAATTTGAATGTTAATCTTTGATGATGATGATGATGATGATGATTATGATGATGATGATGGTGATTATGATGATGGTGATGGCAGTGATGAAGAAGAAGATAATGATGATGATAATGATGATGATTATGGATGATGATGATGATGTTAATGATTTTGACAGTGCTGCTGCTGCTGCTGATGATGATGATGATGATGATTGTGATGAAGTTTATGATGACAATGTTGATCATGGTGATAATATTTCTTTAGAAAACAATACTTATTTACAAACAATTATTTTCCAATTTTTTAGAAAACTATATTAGAACTTATTAAAAACAAAACCTTAATTTTCATTCAGTTAAATGATTGTATCACATTAACATTTGTGCCCATTGGAAGAGTCGTTATTTGCCAACTATCTACTCTAGACCAACAGCTGTACAAGTTGGTGCATACGATTCAATGTTTACCTCTCTAGTCTAAATAAGAACAAAAACATTTAAGGTAAAATATTGTAGCAGAGATACAAGTCTTAAGCACAGATTATGTATTGGCTTTACTATATACAAAAATTGCTTTATTCTATACAACACGTATTCATCGGTTAAATCTATTGATAGCATTATAAATTGGTGATCTATTAGCTTACAGTTACTATAACTATTTTTTGCACATGACATGACATCAGATAAAGGGTCTTTTCTTAATATATTTTTTTATTCAATTTAAATAAATTCATTACTTTGTTTTCTTTTTTAATATCAAAAAGTATATGATTTTATAATTTAATGTCATTAACCAATGTTTTGACATCAATTTGGTTTGTACCAAAATGACGATGATGTTTAAAAGACCATTTTATCAATGACACATGCAATCTGCTGAATATAACTGTGTATTTTCTGAATATATAACATACTGCAGTCAAATACTGTGCCACTATGTTTTGCTTTATAAGAATAGCTTTAACCCTTTACTGGATCTAACGTATACACCATTTAATCATAAAGACAACCAGTGTAGATCCAGATCAGCTAGCACATCTGGGCCTACTGATCATAATCTTGATCCAGATCAGCTAGCACACCTGTGCCTACTGATCATAATCTAGATCCAGATCAGCTAGCACATCTGGGCCTACTGATCATAATCTAGATCCAGATCAGCTAGCACATCTGGGCCTACTGATCATAACCTAGATCCAGATCAGCTAGCACATCTGGGCCTACTGATCATAACCTAGATCCAGATCAGCTAGCACATCTGGGCCTACTGATCATAACCTAGATCCAGATCAGCTAGCACATCTGGGCCTACTGATCATAACCTAGATCCAGATCAGCTAGCACATCTGGGCCTACTGATCATAATCTAGATCCAGATCAGCTAGCACATCTGGGCCTACTGATCATAATCTAGATCCAGATCAGCTAGCACATCTGGGCCTACTGATCATAATCTAGATCCAGATCAGCTAGCACATCTGGGCCTACTGATCATAACCTAGATCCAGATCAGCTAGCACATCTGTGCCTACTGATCATAATCTAGATCCAGATCAGCTAGCACACCTGGGCCTACTGATCATAATCTAGATCCAGATCTGCTAGCACATCTGTGCAAACCGATCACAATTTACAATGTTTGCTTCTTGGTTACAAATAACCTGACAAATCTGGAAGTGGACAGTGTAGATCCTGATCAGACAGCACGAAAGTGCTGGCATCAGACAGCACAGACGGGCTTGCTGATCCAGATCTTCACTGTTTGTCTATGAACTTAAAACAGTAAAGGGTTAATGAAATGTGCTGAAAAACTAAATAATATTATGTTTTTCTCCAACTACCAATTAAATTCAATTTATGTTGTTCTTAATCCAGCATTGTGTATAGCATAAATAGCTAAACATTTCCACCTCAGTTTTGACATTATGATAATGTTTTGTTTTTATCGTTACCCTATAAGTCGTAAGCACATCATTTGTCAAATTCATGAATAGTGTGTCCAAGATCATTCTATACATCTATGCAATCTGGGCTGAAGATTATAAAACTGAGATTTGAAACCAGTCTCAAATCTTAAGTATCTGACTGCCTGAAATAGTAACCAGCCAATGACATGCTTGAGATTTGAGACTGGTTTCTGTTCTCAGTTTTGTACTCCTGAGGCCTGATTTGGGTTTACACTGTTCGCTATTGATGTGATAAATTCTTATTTTAAAAAATCAACAATTTATTGTTACTGCAGTAATAAAGTGTTAATAAACATTTTATGGAACCGTAAAATAGATGGAAACATGAAAGGATGGAAATGTTAAGCTGTACAGATACAAATAAATATACTGTGGGCTCTATACAAAACAGACCTTTCATACAGGAAATACAAATTAACGCTTTCCTGTACAGACACACCTTTATTGCTAGGGCGAACAGTTTAGATCCAGATCAGCCGGCACATCCGTGCCGTCTGATCAGGATCTTAACTGTTCGCTTTTTGATTCATTAGGTTATTTCTGACCAAAATGCGACCAGTGCAGATCCTGATCAGACGGCACGGATGTGCCGGCTGATCTGGATCTACACTGGTCGCACACGCGTAAAAATGCGTATATATCCAGGAAAGGGTTAAAGCATTACTCAATAGATACATTTTTCAAATTGGCAAACAGTGTAGATCCAAATCTGTGAGCCGGCACATCCGCGCCGTCTAGAAAGAATCTCCACTGTTGGCTTTTAGATTTTTTGGGTTATTTCTGACCTAGACACAACCAATGTAGACCCAGATCAGATGGTGGAATGGATGTGCAATCTGATCTGGATCTAAACTGGCCACACAGATTATAAAACATGTACATGTGTATGGGTTACTGAGTAAAGGATTAATTACTGTGTCCATTATGCATTAAGCCCTCATATAATTGTATGGCCTACATTATGCCTATAGATAATAATAATGAAGTGAAAGAAGACTGCATACCTTCTCTCTTCTTCTTTCTGTTTTCTCAGTTCTTCCTGTTCTTGTTTCAACACCTCCTGTCTCTCGTGCTCTTCTTTCTCTCGCTGAAACATTATGTATAAGTTATTACAGGGGAAATCCAAAAGGGGTTCAGTGGGGTAGCTCGAATCAATATGTACAAGTTCTTACAGATGTAAGGCATAGCTCAAACCCCCTATGCGATATAAATTTTAATGTTCATGGGGATTTCACCCAAGCAGATTTGAAGATAGCATGTGGACAACATTTAACCGGATGAACAGACAGCGTACAATGTGATTACGTTATGCTTTTATTCAGGGATATAATAAAATGATAACAGTAGAATGCCACATTTATTTCACTGAGATCATTCCAAATTTCACTGGAAAGGATAATAAAAAGCTGTATCTTTACCTTGATTTGTTCCTCTCTTTCTTTCCTCTTTCTCTCAACTTCCTGTCTCCTCTTTTCTGCCGCAGCTGCACGTTTCGCTGCTCGTGCTTCGCGGTTCGATATCATACGCAGCTTGTCAGCCTCACTCTGAAAATTAGAATGGATGAAATTAGTTCCCTAACATGGTTATAGTTATGTATATTTAAGAACGAAAATAACTGTTACATTTAAAACTATTTAAATATTTCAATTTAAAACCATTTAGTAATGTCAATTTAAATCGATTTAAAAAAACTAAATACCGTACTTTCAAAAATATTTGAATTAAAAAAATGTTCAAACCTTTTGTTTCATACTGAAAGTCATATATTTCCAGTGATTAATTTTAAAATGTGACTGAAATTTGCAATCAACTTTGAAATCTTTAGAAAAATTACAACTTCCACTTAATCTGAACAAGCTTTAAAGACTCTTTAAAACAAGCTTTAGATAAGATGTGTTACTTTTTATTACAACACTTATTCCATCAGTCCTAAATAAATATTATTAACTATAATATGAAAAACATTAATAAAGAAAATATCAATAAAACTCAAGAGTACTTAAAACTGTCACTGAGATTATTACTTAAATTATTTGTAGTCAACCTTGATATATGACCTGAAAACAATAAAGAGGAATAGAGAATGAGAAAAGATAAAGCCATGGGAAAAATGGCAAGGAAAAGGATCATTCACAGATGGGGCATGACATGGAAAAATGCATCTTTGATCTTATGTTTGACAACTTTTGTTGATATAATTATTTGAAAAGAATTTACAATATTTTTTTGTAAATATTAAGTGATATTGTGACTTTTTCTACACTATATTGATTTGTTTACCCATCAATTGCATAATATGCAATGACCTAAGCCCAACTTTATGACATCATTTTAAGGAATGATTTAAGATTTCCAAAGACAATTTTTCTGGTGACATGCCCCTTTTAATGGAAGAAAGGTAGGGGTTTTTTTGGTTTTCATCTTTCTTTCTAAAACACACATAGTGAAACCTAGACTCAAGGTTATAGAATTCGGCATATAAACTAGAATCTGATCTCAAGCTTCCCATTGTTCTGTTCTTAGATGTGCTCAATCTCAACCAATCAGATTGATGGGATCTTAGACTTGTCTCCATTCTCAGCTTTTTAGCCTTGGCACCAGGGTCAAAAGTAATGAAGCTGAGCTCCAGTCTCCAATCTCAGACAGCTGAATGGTTCAAACTGAAAAGTCTTCAAACTGACAAATCACAAGCCAGAGTTTTGAGACATGTTTCCATTCAGCCGAAAAAGTTAAGTTGATTTAAAAGCTCTGGAAAATAAAGTGGTAAGAAGATTTATATTGATCAAAGCTTTAGAAAATAAAGTGGTAAGAAAATTTATGTTGATTCAAACTTTTAAAAATAAAGTAATAAGACATTTATTTTGATCAAAGCTCTACAAGATAAGTGGTAAGAAAATTTATATTGATTAAAGCTCTGGGAAATAAAGTATTAAGACAATTAATATTGATTAAAGCTCTGGAAAATAAAGTGGTAAGAAAATTTATATTGATTAAAGCTCTGGAAAATAAAGTGGTAAGGAAATGACTACTGTCTTGTTGTCATATTGTTAACTTAATTCAATTACATTGTCACTATTCACATTACATGTATCTTGTGAAAATAAAAAAAAACCTTAAGATTTAAAAATATTTTAAAACTTACAACACTAATTATAAATATAATACTCTAAATTGATGAAAAACATCTTACTTGTTACATAATTATGGCATAAAGAAATACATTTTTTAGCAAGACGAGTTATGAAAGAAGAAAGAGAGAAAAGATCTAATTCATGTATTGAAATGCTAAAATACAGCTACGTGCAAAACTTTTTCTATCACTGTTGAATTCCCCACCCACCCAAGTATGTCAAAGATAACAGTGGTGTCAATAAAAGCCTGGATAAAGGGTGTCAGAAAAATAAAGAAACAAACAATGAATAACAGAAAGGGTGTCATGAAAATAAAGAAACCAAAAATAAATAACAATTGATTGTAACATTTGAAATTCATTGCATACACAATGGTAAAATGCAGAGAGACAACTGCACTACATTAAGCCTTTTTTTCTAAAATTGTTTGAAAAAGAAAATTAATAAATGAAAGCTCTTCAGTTGAATTCTATCTACGTCATTTTGTAGCCTGGGGTGGACCACTTGAAAATGAACTCCTGAACCATTAATATTTTTAGAATAATAAGAAGCATTTATTTTGAAATGCACAAGGTAGTGCAGCAATTAAATGCAAATCCTTCAGTCCATAAATATTTCTTTAATCATATGGACTAATAGTGTAGTCTACATGTTTGCATTTAGATTCATTAGGTTGCAACCAATGTAGATCCAGATCTGATGGCATGGATGTGTCAGCTTATCTGGATCTACACATGTCACACATGCAATAAAACCTGTAATAATGGAGTAAAATGATAAAGGAACAAAATATGTGTAATTCAATACATTATCAATTTACCTCTTACATTTCTACTTTGCCATATTTGAAAATTCATGTGTACTGGGAAAGTTGTAACACGACTATAATGAAAAACTAACCTACATGGACACAGTGACCTTCATAGCTTTACATGCACATAGTAACCATCATAGTTTTACATGTGCATAGTAACCTTCGTAGTTTCTCTATCACATACAAGGCAACATATTGTACATGTAAATAACCAAATTAATTTAGCTGACCTAGTCTCCAATCTCAAACAACTAATAATACCTCAAAACAGAGCATTATTTTGTGTTTTCAGAGGACAGTAAATTTGCACCAATGTGTGTGGTCCACCCTAGGTTATTCAATCGGAAGTTAAGAGACACTCTCGACACTCACAGCTTTTCCTTCATCAGCCTGCTTCTTGGAAGCCTGCAGTCATTTCAAATTCGAATCACATTGAAAACAAAACAAAACCAAAAAATAGAACACCAAATCATAATCAGTTATTAACCCTTTCCTAGATATATACACATTTTTACGCATGTGCGACCAGTGTAGATCCAGATCAGCCGGCACATCCGTGCCATCTGATCAGGATCTGCACTGGTCGCATTTTGGTCAAAAATAACCTAATGAATCAAAAAAGCGAACAGATTAGATCCTGATCAGACGGCACGGATGTGCCGGCTGATCTGGATCTAAACTGTTCGCCCTAGCAATAAAGGTGTATCTGTACAGGAAAGGATTAATGGAACTAACAATATTCCCCGTTCCGATCAATCTGTGGTAAGTCACAGATGCAGACCCCTGGTTTCAAGGCAATTAGAAATTAAATATCATAAATTTATAATGGTCTAGAAAGGAGAATGGCATTCATCTGAAGGTTCAAAAACATTTTGTCAGCAACAATAATATAATCAAGTGCGTATACTGCCTTATTGTTTAACTTATGTCTGATTGGTTTTTTATTATTCGTGGTGTTCAACCGCAAGTGATTTATGGGAAAAGGTGTCTTGAAATGAGTTATTAAGTTTAGCAGACATTACTTTTTTGAATTTTATTGTCAAAATAACATTATCTATTCAAAATACGTAACAAAATCACCTATAAGTTACATGCAAATAATAAATAATTGTAAGTTCTTTACAAATATAGTAAAAACTAGTATGTTAAAAAATATCACAGAACACACCTTTTCCTGCCCAATTTCATACCTGGTTCACAATATTTCACATAAACACAAGAATGCCATTAGTGTGATTAAAAGCACAATTGATTACAACATTTTACAGGGGAATGTCGGAATTTCATTTTACACTGTGCACCATCTCTATGTTTTCAACAGCAGTAACAAACCCAGACTTCAGTACCTATATTTTGTTACACCTCTAACAGTTGTCGTACAAAACCATGGTTGTCCATCCAACACAGAACATTAAGAGGCTCACTGTGCACACCATCATGACACTTCAAAAATACTTCCAAATCACTGGAAAAGGTCCCAAGTCATGAAAAATATGACGGTGTTATTCAATAGTAGAATTCTGGACTGGGTGAAGTTCCCACCAGTATACCCCGTCGCAGTGCTTAAGAACACCGCACCCATGTGCTTGTCACCATTGAAAAGGTTTCCAGCTAAATCAGCAGCCACGATATGGTAAAACTGTGTTACCTTCATAGTTTCTCTAACAGTTCTACCAATAGAAACTACTGTTACATCATGGGGCAAACTTATACATGAATACCATAATTATATGGATGCTGCAATCATTCCAAAAGGCATGTTCAAATCTGCAAACACAGAATAGCCTCTTGAATATTCTTTATGCTTCTATACGTTTTCAATCAGGGGTTAAATCTGCCACCCCATCACCATCATACCACAATGTGAAAGACATAAACAATATAGATGGATATGAGAACAGCTATACAACATTTCACAGGTGAACTGAAAAACAACGGTCCCAACATTGTATACTGTACCATGCAATTAGTTCGTTTTTCTCTAATACATGAATACCTACTAAGGCTGCTCCAATAGGCATGTTCAAATCTGAAAACACCTAAATAACCTTTTGTATATTCTTTATCATTTTCACTTGGGGTTTAATTTTTTTAATTTGCCATCATCCGTTAAAGTAAAGGACATGAACAAAATAGATAGATGTACAACATTTCACAGGTGAACAGAAGAACAACGGTCCCAACAGTGTATACCATGCCATTAGGTGAGCCATCACCCTCGTTTTCCTCTAAATCCTCCAGAACATCATAAGGATCAAAGACTGACTCCGTAAAAGTTGTAAAGGTTGGCGAAGGTGCCGGAGAAAAGAAGGACACCTGGGAAGCCGTTCCTGATCTAAATGCATATGAAAACACCGAAGTCGGACGAGTATCAGTAGGTCGACCCTTTTTTCTTTTGCCCTTCTTTTTTCTTTTCTTCGGCTGTAGTATGTTTGACATAATGAAATATATCAGGAATGGAAAAAAGTCATTTATTCTGTCATTATGATTCAAAATTAAAAAAATATTACTCATTTTTATGATAAGATGGAACGACTAGAATCTACAAACTTCTTGTTCACTTAATTGCATCTTATATTATTTTGGAATGATTTATTTGTCTTAAATAAAAATGATTCTTTCTATATTCTATTTAACTCAATTTTAGTTTTCAAAAAAATTAATGTAAAGGATTTTTTTCAGAAACATTATGTAATGATGTTTCCCTGATGAGCATATTTGGAAAATAGACATAGAATTTGCTATTGAAACAAAAATTTATAAGATTTACACAGAATTATAAACAACATGAACGATATCAAATATATGGTGAATGTATAGGTGGTCCAATAATTGGTGGCATATCAAATTGTCTTTTCAAGCAGAATGATAGAGAGAGGGGAGGGGTCTCTGGGGACTCCTTTCCAGAAAAAGGAACCAATGACAGAAAGGGGGGTCTCTGGGGATTTCTTTCCAGAAAATTAACCAATGAAAGAAAATGGATCTCTGGTGATTCTCAGAAAAGTAACCAATGACAAAAAGGGATCTGGTGTTTCTTTCCCAGCACAGACATAACTGAAGTACAAAAATAGATTTCCAGTCAGTATTAATCATCATCTCATCTCCTTCACCAACTCTTGACCCACTCTTTGTAGAGTATTATTGGCATTGTATATATTACTTCCCTCATGCAGCAGATTGGATGGACTTTGCTGCTAACAGGCCATTTCATACAATTATTACCTTTTACTTCACAGATACTACTTTTGTCCCATGGGCAAAAAGTGTAGATTCAGTTCAGCTGACACATTCCTGCCATATGATCAGGATCCACATTGGTTGTATTAGATTCACTGGGTTATTTCAGACCATAATGCCACCAGTGTAGAATCCAGATCAGATTACTGTGCCAGCTGATCTTTATCTAAAGTGGTCATACATTAGATAAAATCCTCATAATATATGGAGTAAAATATTCAAAAGGTAAAATCTGCAGCTGCCAATATAATGTAGAAAGTGAGAGGCAGGGAACCATCCTGAATATTTTATGGATACAACTGCTAATTCCTGGCTCCAGGCTCCTAATAATAATATAAGCTAAGTTTGGATGTCCTTAATATTGTGCTTTACAACAATGACTACACGGACATGATTACCCCCTTTTCAGGTTCATCTCCATACTCTGAGCCCAGATAGATTGGCTCGCACGATTCCATTGTGGCCCTTGAGCCTGACTTAAACGTAAATGTTAGGATGGTACTTGTTCGTCTAAGTAAGGGTTTCCTCGGCTACTCATGATTAGAGGGAAAAAATAGAATAAAAATCACAAGAAGTTGTAAAAAACAGCTTATTTTAACAGCTAGTGATGTGAATACATGTTCACATGCACACAATAAATGAAAAAATGATCCTGGTCTAGCACCAAAATTGTCATGTAAGCTAGTAATGTGAATACATGTTTTCATGTACACAATAAAAGAAATAATGATCATGGTCACGGCACCAAAATTGTCATGTGTGCTAGTGATTCGAATACATATTGTCATTTACACAATATTTATAAATGAAATTATGTTCCTGGTCATGGCGCCAAAGTTTTCATTAAGCTAGTGATGTGATACATGTTGATAATAAAATTTAATGAAATAATAATCCTGGTCATGGCACCAAAATTGTGTGTACACAAGAAATGAAATAACACACTGGTGAACAAAACACAGACTATCTGAATTCGGAAGTGAGTAACTGAACTCTGGTATAGGGTAAGTAAAAACTGATGAAGAAAAGTACACTTATTTTAATAAATTTAAAAAAGAAGGATGGTACAAGTTTGAATAGTGACAATTGTAAATATTTCATATTTAAGTGAAAGGTTCAGAAGACAAAGGGAGCTACAGGAAATATAACGCATGCAAAAGGTCAAGGGTTACATGCAAAAACATTCAATGGACCCTTGAAAAAAACACAATGTCACACATGTGATCTGTCCCAGATTATACATTTGCAAACAGCTATGATATACATACATAATATTATTATTTACTTGACAGCCATGTGACAATGATTAGTTAACTCTTTCCTCCATATATACGAGGGTTGTTCAAATTTAAATAGGACTGCGAGTCATGCTTTTTCATATTTCATTAAATCTGAAATATTTTCATATGTACGGCACTCGTTAAATGTTGTCTACAAGTCGAGCATGATTTTATGACATAATTTTGCTAAACCCAAGTTTCCTACGTTATTTAATAACCATGGTAACGCAAACCCGGCGCAGCGCGTAAAACGTTATTGAAGATTAGATTTACTTCCAGTTTATTTTCATAATTCGGCGTCCGTATTTCCTGATATTCCGCCAACCTTTTACGCTATATTCAGGCGGCGTACTATCCAAATTTGATGTCATTTGGACGTTTTCTTGCTAAACAAATACAATTTAAAAAGCAGTAGTCATGACGTAAAGAGTAGAATTTTGACGTCCATTTAAAAGATATAATTTTGCGCGATCGTTTAAATTTGTCAACATATGGGCGATATTTGTTCAGCTTCATATGAGAATTTAGATTAATAAAGGGCAATGAATCGGCGAGCAGGTCAGGCGTTTTCAGCTGGCACAGGTGATTCAAAAATGGCAAAGACAAGATCGCAGACAGAAAAGGCCAATGAGAAAGCTTGATATTGACGGAACGTTAGTGACGTCAGTTGCATAAGAGCTACAGAAGGATCGCTGGTATACAGGTCGCGAGCTGTCGGTATGTTTATTGTCAGCATCGGGTCTTTTTTTTTTCGATTCTTAACAAAGAATTGAATATAAGAGTGATTTTTGTTAATACTATTTTATTGTGTTTACCTCGATCTATGAGTATTTAAAAAAGTTAATAACATCAGGATACGCAGTAATTATTAGAGCTATTTTCCCCGATTTGTTTCATAAATGCTAGCCTGTGTTTAGTAGAATGGAATATTTTTCGATTAATGAATATTTATATTTCACTGTACATGTTCATATCATTTTTAGAACAGATGATGGTGTTTGGCATTAAAACGAAACACTAATTTCATTCACAAACTTAAATTATAGGTCCGTGCCCGTTGGTGCAGAGATGGTGATCAAAGATCACGATTAAGAGTGAAGAACGGTCGATTCCCGGGCCTTTCCTATGAGAGTGGAGTAAAAATGTGGCCTAATTTTACCGCGTGATCACCACAGACAAAAATTGGTTATGGAAGAGTGCATTAAAAAAAAAATGACGCTAGTGACATTTTGTAATTATTTTGCGACGTCATAAATGTCATTTGCTGTAATGTTAGCGTGCGCCGGGTTGCGCACCCCTTGTTATTTGTAAATTTCATAGATTTGTTATTTGTTAAAATTTTGTATTGATTTTTTCACTGTATGTAGAGGACATGTTCCGATATTCGTTGCTTACAAAATCGTGCAAGTATATTAAAAGGCGTGATCAGTAGAGCCGCAGTCCTATTAATTTTTGAACAACCCTCGTATACGCATTTTTACAAGTGTGCGATCAGTGTAGAACCATATCAGCCGGCACATCCATGCCATTTGATCAGGATCTGCACTGGTTGCACTTTGGTCAGAAATAACCTAATTAATCAAAAGCGAACAGTTTAGATCCTGATCTGATGGCACGGATCTGGATCTAAACTTTTCACCTAGCAATAAAGGCGTTTCTATGGAGGAAAGGGTTACTTGAAATATGACTTATCAGCAAAGAGTTTTACAAATCCAATATTGCCTTAAAAAGTTTTTATTTGCCTATACCTGCAGTAAGTTCTTTCTTGGTTATATATACAGAGTATCACATGGCTGCCTAGTTATACCAGTAAATCTGACCATTTAAATCGACATTCTCTCACCAGAGGGCGTGCTACACAAGTTTCGCTTACACCTCTGTCAACGCCCGATGTACAAGATTCTTGTACAAAATATAAATAATGAATAAAATGCTCGTGAGATTATTTTGATCTCTGTATATTTTACTTAAAATGAAAATGGGTATTTTTATTTTTTTTAGAACAATGTTTAAGATATATTTTAACCCAAATTTTCGGGGAACTATTTTGCGGTGTGACGATAGAATATCACGTGTATGAGAACTACTTTTCCCGGCGTTGACAGAGGTGTAAGCGAAACTTGTGTAGCACGCCCTCTGGTGAGAGAATGTTAAATCGACTGCATTAATTTTGTTGTCAAACAGAAATTTACTTCAATATGATTATAATCAAGCATATAAAAATGTTAATTTTTAAGTTCTTCTTTTCAAGTCCATCTAAAATGTTATTTCAGAAGTCAAATCAGACACTTGAAAGTTTAGAATATGCTTTGATTTTCCATATTTAATAAACAAAAATTAATTTAAAATGTATGATCTGTAAACTGGGCACACATGTGTATATAAACAAATATTGCAAATACTCATATAATGGCGTAATTCAAATACATAAGTGACGATATGTATTAGAAACAGTGAATATAATGAAAGTATAATATAAAAGCACTTGATTATGTTTGGTGACTTTTAAAAACCATTTGGCAAACAAATGCAGCCACACGTGAAGTCCCCACTAAGGAATGAATTATGTGAAATGGTATTTTCTTAGCTAATAATTTTCTTGAACTTATATAATTTTCTTTAACATAATAATTCATATAACTTTCCTCACTTACATTATTTCTAACAGGAATATGTTCTGCATGCACTGATTAGTTTCTACCAAACAGGTTATTTTACTCAAAGATAAAAAACCACAACACAAATCATGCAAAAGAACATATTAATTTGTTATTACACAAAATACACAATTAAAACAAGATTTTATCCAAAACTAAAACTGCCATCACCATTTTTGATTCTGAAATAAACCTGACCCAAAACCGCCCTTCACCTAACAGAGGTAGAAAATGTGACAAATTCAAAGTACAATTTTCTGGTTGCTATGGTAACAGAAGCATGCATTTCACCTAAGCAACCTCTTACCATGTCTTCAAGATCTTCGGGAATATCCTAGATTTGCAATCAGTAGGAGTTAAATTCAACAACATTTTACTAAGTCCGAAGCTATAAATCAATAATAAGGTTATTACAATTAGCTATTTACTACAATTTAATGGGATATGGTTGTTAACCATGGGAAAACACAGTGTAGATTCAGCTTTTGTTTCTGATCACGATCTATTGTGTTTGCTTTTTTATTCATTAAGATATTTCTGATAAAGAACAGAACAATGTAGATCCTGATCAGACTGCACAGACGTACTGGCAGAACAGGATCTATATTTACACTGTTCTCACAGGCCAAAAACCCAAATTTTGGAGTAAAGGATTAAAATAATTATATTGTATTTATGTATGCAAATTCAAATCCCAGCAAAATTCAACTTTGGGATAAAGTACTTTGTAAAAAATAACGCTATAACAGCAAACATTTACTCTGCATGACATGAAATGAGATCACAGTACACCTACCAAAGTTTATCCATGGGATATAACTTTTACCCCATGGGCAAACAGTGAAGATCCAGATCAGTTGGCACATCCATGCAATCTGATCATGATCTTCAATGTTCACTTCTAGATTAATTAGATTGCTTTTGACCAGGAAGCAACCAGTATAGATATTTGAACTTAAAAATATTTTCTAGAATAAATCGGCAATACCAAATGATATTTAACATAGCTCAAAAAGTATGAAGTACCGTCAATACTCGCTTATAAGATGGGGATTTTTCCTTTGAAATAATAGCCTTAAAAGTCTGCCAAGTAAGTGACCTACATGTATTTAATATTTGAATAACTATGTTTAACACGAAGTATAAGATTTTAAGTGAATCTTCTTAAATGCAAGAAAGCTTCAAACAACATACCATTCTTAAATTTCAATAATCTCCTCTAACTGTGCTCAGAAAAAAATTACTGTTAATGCAACACACACACACCCATGCATGTTTCTTGTTTTGAATCAACTTTGTTAATTATTGAATTAATTTTTGTTAAGAATTAAGTGTTTTTTCTTGCTTTGATTAAATTTTCAGTTCAAATTTCAGTTTCAATACTTGTTTTCATTAATTTTCTGTTAATATTAATAATTAAGACAGTGTTTTCAATATATATTTGTACATGCCTCATGCTTTGAAATAAGTTTTGTTAACAATAGTCTATTTTTCTTGCCTTGATTAAAATTTTTCTTAATATTTTTATAATTATGTTTCAAGTTTTGTATTATTTTTGTAAACAATTAATAATTTAGTGTTCACCACAATTTTCCATCCAATCACTAAGACAGAATTTCAAATATTCTGTGCCTTTATAATCTGTTGAATTAAAAGTTACACTTGAATATTTAGTGTGTGTTAAGTACTGAATATTCATAATACAATGATGTCATTTTTGATAGTTGTAAGGTAAAATTGTGGTGCTCACTAAGTTAATTAGAGTATATTAAGTGAACTTTTAACAATTAAGAAACCACGGTCGCTTTGCTACGCTCCGTTCCCTTAGAGTTTCTTAATTGTTAAAACTTCACTTTATATACAATAACTATAATTGTGTCCAATCTTTGAATTAATTTTCTGTTAAGTGTTTTTATATATATATGAAGCTTAGACATCAATTACCAGTGGGCTTCCAGCACTTCTGAGCATCAGCGCTGGCTAAATCAGAGGAAAACTGAGATATTTGTGACACACAAAGACAAAACGGGGTTGACTGACTTTGTAGTAAAATGAGACCCTGATCAAATTAACCACAATGCACGAATATAAAATCAGATACAGTACTATAAAAATTAATGTATCAGATACAGTACTATAAAAATTAATGTAGACTTGCCAAATGAATATAAATTTGTTCACAGTATAATATGGTTTTGTGTTGAAACCTTAAATTCGAAAATATTGTGACAAAGTCAACCAAACCACAACATACCACACAGTGAACACAATGGCATTTGTCAAAATTAAAAAAAAATTAACAGGTAAATAATCAAATAACTATATTATTATTGGGGAAACAAGGCTGCAATTCCACTCAAACTAGAAAATATTGATATACAAAGGGAAATTACTTATTACTAATGAATCTAGCAATATTCATAAATTAGTTTTAAATTACCCCTTAACTCCATTGAATATGGCTGTTATCCATGGGCAAACAGTGAGCAGAACCTGATCAACATTAACATCCATACCATCTGATCAGGATCTACTCTACCTGCTTTTAGATTCATTTGATTATTTCTGACCAACAGGCAACCAGTGCAGAAGATACAGATCAGAGGGTAAAACCCATGCATGATATTATGGAGTAAACGGTAAAATCTTTTATAATATGGTATATACAGACCCAGTAACTGGAAGTACTTAGCCAATTCATTGTGTGAACCAGCACTTAGTGTTTGCAGATGGTCAGTCAGAAGAGGGGAAATAATAAAACTCTGACAGGTTACCAGTGTTATTCAAATGATCAACCAAGAGCCATAAAACTCAGAGACAAGGACAAAACTATTCTTTCACATACCTATTCATGAAAGGAATAGTTTTGGACCAAGGCTCGTGTAAAATTAACAATAAATTTATTTATTTATTAATTTTTTAATTAATTTTATATCATTTTAACCTGCCAAACATGCAAAAACCTCAAAAACAAGTATTGGTGAAATGTAATTCATGATAAAAATCAACTCAAAACCATATCTCCATGGTAACGTGTTACTGTTGCCATGGTAACGTACCTGTTCTTCATCCGGTTCCTCCTCCTCTGCAGAAGTTGTGATGTTGAGATGTACATCGGGTACTTCTTGCTGCGGCGACATCGTCTCATCACGCACAATAATGTACTCTTCATCATCATCCTCTGACTCGTGTTTAGATTCAGTCTAAAAATAAATATTTTCTTTAAGTAGAATTGCTTTCTAAATAAAGAATTGTTTTCTAAAAATATAATTATACTCTAATAATAGAAATTTCTTCTACAAATTTCTTTTTCTAATGCAAAAAACAACAACATAAACAAATAAATAATAACTGCAGTGACCTCAATCATTAACTTCTTTCCATTATGACAATTTATTGATTCTGTTACTCCCAGCTTTTCTTTGACAATATCAAGAATGTAATGATTGCTATATTAAAGATAGCTAACTCTTGTATATTAATGTTAAAATTTAACTTCAGATATTAATGCTGTAGGCTTGTTTTAACACTTTTTATAATAAATATAATATAAGGAGCTGAAATTTGGGGCTTCATACCCATTTAGCTAGGGCATTGCAGCCTTCAATTAATTAAAACATTACAGCCAATCAGTAACATATTAGCAAAATAAGAGCTTTTAATTTCAATGGAAAAAAACAACTAACTGATTTTGCTATCAGCACAACACCTTTCTCACGCCCTGTTTTGGAAATCAAAATATTTATATAAACCACTTGTTATTGTGAAAACTAGGTAAGGTGCAGTGTTAAAGGATCGCCAAATGCTATTGTTGTCATGATTGCCCAATCCACCCATCATCCCCTTAACTACAGTATTTATTCTGACCAAGATTTAACCCATCTCCATATAACACATATTTAAAATCAATATCTCAGGAAGTTGTAAAGTGACGAACCCACTGTATAAAAACTTCAACAGAAAATAATGTCTATGCTAAGGTGAACAGGATAGCTCGGCTACTATCCGAGTAGTTTATCTAAACATTATTAAAGACAACTTGTTTAAATACTTCAGTCTTTAAGCAATTATCAAGTAGAATCTAACATTCAGCTTTATGCCATAATAAGGAACAAGTAGGAATACAGAACTTTATTATTGCAAGCGGATTGCACAATTAATTCAATATCAACAGTAACTATAGATATTGGTCTGGTAGATCTAGTTATGGAAGATAACTAGGGATACCGGCCTATAAACATAGATATTGGTGAAAATCCTTGTTCTCCGCCATTAACCATAGTTCTCATCAATAAATAGAGTTCTTGGTTCGATAACCAAGGATATTGCCGAAAACTATAGTTCCCAACCAAAAACCTTAGTTAACCCAGCCGAGAACTTTGGTTTCAATGACATCTATGGTAACCCTAGTTATTGTCCATATTTATGGTTATCTGACTGATATCTATGGTTATTGGTCAATAACCATAGATATTGGATTAATTGTGCATAACGCCTGCCATACTTTAGGACAATATTATCGTTTACCATGTTAGTTCTTGCGGACACACAACTGTTATGTTAAACTTATGAAAATGTCCTTTATATGCATAATAAATAATCAATAATCAATGATCAATATGTATTTGTGTTATGCAGAACTGTAACATATTATCATAATTTCATTGAAAACATGAGATGACTGTGAAATCAATGTTATAAGTGTACCGTTATCTCTTTATTATAGATTGCAAGTGGCACTAAACGATGTGTAAGCTTTACCCATGTACAGCCCCACCCACATAAACAATGCCATCCACATACACAATGTATACAATGTATACAGGCCCCACCTAGACAATGCATCTATTTACAGGCCCTTCTTCAATACACCATGCACCCATGTTTAAGTCAGATTCTAAAACTTTTGCTTGAAAGTGAAGTGAAACTAGATCAATATGTCTGAAATCAAAAATACCCAGCAACTTCTGTGTAACAGTTAATGGAAGAAAAAACTGTCCAGTCCAGCCACCATATCCCAATATACAGACCATATTTCCCATTCCTAATAAAAGATTAAAACCAGGGCCCAAAGATCACTACTGAGATTGAAGACAAGTCTCAAATCTCAAGTATCTAATTGGCTGAAATGACGAACAGTCTCCAATTTTATGATCTTGGGCACAGCAACTTATAATCAAGATATGACGGTAGTGAAGGTAGTTTATAGGTGAGATGAGTAAATATGACAACTTATAATCGAGATATGACGGTAGTGAAGGTAGGTTAAGAGTGTAATGAGTATATATGAAACCTCGTAAGATTCTGATCCCGTATGAATGGATGATTTTTCTGATTTTCCTGATTTAACAGACTCCGCCTGAAATCACAACATGTTCTAAAACATCAGTCAATATATGTATTATCCTTTCCTCCATACAATATGCATTTTAACATGTATGCAACTAGTGTAGATCCAGATAAGCTGGCACATCCATGACATTTGATCTGGATCTGCACTGTTCGCTTTTGATTCATTAGGATATTTCTGATCAAGATGTGACCAGTGCAGATCCAGATCAGACGTGGATCTACACTGGTCCCACATGGGTAAAAATTCATATATATGGAGGAAAGGGTTACATACGTGATCTCTTTACATTTCATGTGCTCGTACCAGACAAAAGTACTTTTATAACTACATTGGGTATGGCTTATATTCCATGTGCAGCTAGTGTAGATTCAGATCAGCAAGCACATCTGCAGATTCTGACTGATATCTACACTGTCCGCTTTTATTTCTGACCAAGAAGCAAACAATGTAGATCCAGATCCGACTTCATGGAAGTGCATGATGTTCAAACCACTTTTTAAAGTCCCAGATGTGTTTTTATTTGAAGGGTTTCATTAAATATATCAACATTACGTATCAGAATTCTTTGCAAGATGTTATTTATTCTTTCTGAAAGCATAAACCAAGATCTACACTGGCTGCGCAAGAAATTAAAGTCACGTGGAGTAAAAGGTTACAAATGTTATTGTGGACTGAATGTCTCATTATTGTTTCCAATCGATGATGTTCATGTGCATGCACTTCAAATACCTGTACCCAAGGTTATAAAACTGAGCATGGAAACCAGTCTCAAATCTCAAGCATCTGATTGGCTGAAATGGCGACCAGTCGCCATTTCAACCAATCAGATGCTTGAGATTTGAGACTGGTTTCCAATCTCAGCGTTATAACCTTCAGCCCTGGTGAAAAAAACGTAGCCACAAACAGGATTATAAACGTGTGTTATCATGCACAGCTCCTTACTGTCCGAGCCGTGCTTGCATTAAGAGTACTGTTTAAAGTACTTTCATTGTTGCTGTCATCAGCGGGGGCCTCAGGCTGCAAATAGTACAGAGGCCAGGGGCAAGTTACTGCAATGCTGTGTTACATCAACTTTTCTTTTGTTAACCCTTATTCTCGATATATTTGTTTTTATGCATGTGTGACTAAGGTAGATCCAGATCAGCCAGCAAATCTGTGCCGTCTTATCAGGATCTGCACTGTTCGCTTTTTTTGATTTGTTAGGTTATTTCTAACCAAAATGCGACCAGTGCAGATCCTGATCAGACGTCACAGATGTGCCGGCTGATCTGGATCTACACTGGTAGCACATGCATAAAAATGTGTATTTATGGAGAAAAGTCTTAACATTCGCTTTTTTTATTTGTAAGGTTATTTCTGACCCAAATGCGACCAGTGCAGATCCTGATCTGGTTGATCTACAATGATCGCACATGCGTAAAAATGTGTATATATGGAGGAAAGGGTTAACAAAAGTGTTTTATATATGATGCACTATGAAAATATGGGGCTTAGTAAATTTGCAATAAATATAGTCCCTTATCAAATTTTCTAGACATGCATTATGATTAAGAATGCTTTTCTGATTGAATGGTGAACTGTGTAGAACCCAATCAGTGTGTATGGATGCCCAGGCTGATCTGGGCCATAAGCCCCATTTTGTCACTGTGCATCATGATTGTATCTGCTCGTTCAATATATCTTGCTAAATTCAAAAGCAAAAGGATAAATATCAAACTTTCATCGGCCTTATATCAAAACCTTGTAAGAGGTTTTGAACTTATAAAATATCCATCAATCAGAAAACATTATGAGTATCCTGAAACTTGCTTATTTGCAGAGGTCAAGATTTTGACAAATATGAGTTTTTCTGTATTCACACGTTGCTAAAAACTCAAATTTCATTGTCATGAGGTTTTGATATTAGGCCTATAATTTGTTTTTATTAATTAAAGCAGCCTCCTTAGTAACTGTTTTTCTCACAAACTCTCCCTAATTGAAGCAAGGCAAGCACTGTGTTAACAAACTAATCTTACAACAAGCAAACACCAAAATCCTAAATAAAAGCAACAGGTGTCAGAATTTTATAAAAGAAAAACAACATTAAATGCAGCTGATACTTAACCCTTACCTCCATATATACATGTTTGCCTTTATGTCTTGGTTGAACAGTGTCGTTTCAGATCAGCCAGCACATGCATGCCATCTGATCACGATCTACACTGTTCACTTTTAGATCTATTAGGTCATTTCTGGTCAAGATAGGACCAGTGTAGACCCAGAATAAACGGCATGGATGTGCTAGCTGATCTGGATCTACACTGGTAACACACGCATTAAAAGGCATAATATTATGTATGGAGTAAATAGTTAAGCAAGACTGCCTTTTGTGTAGTATCTGAACAATCTAGCAAATGCTGATTCAAAAAGAAGAGACGTAATATATACTTAAAGAAATTAGAAACGCAACTTCTTTAAACGCAAAATATGTTTCGTGATTAAAGAAGTTGCGTTTTTAATTTCTTTTAATATATAATATGTTTTTGTGGAAATTAGAAACGCAACTTCTTTAAACATGAAATGTATTTCTTGTTTAAAGAAGTTGCGTTTCTAATTTCTTTAAGTATATAAAGCAATGTCTAATACATCTATTGAGTAAAGGTTTAAAAGGGTTCTAAAAGAAAGCAACAAAAAATAAAACAATAGTAAAACGCTCTTCAAATGGTTCCTTGTCAAACACAAATGCTATAGCCAGAATGATAAAGCAAAATATCACTGATGTGAACACATACCCTATCTGACACTGGTGTTTCTGGTTTCGGGGTTTTCTCCCTTGGTGGCTCGATAGTTGGTTCTTTAGAAGGTGACACAGCTTCAACAGCGGTAGGTACCTCTGCTGGTTCCTCTTTCTTCTTTCCCTTTCCTTTACCCTTCTTACCTCCCTTTTCGGTTTTCTTTTTACCTGCAGGAGCTTTTGCAGGAGCCTTCTTTTCTTTTGGCTTACCTGTAAAAATAGAAATATTTTAACTCTTTACCTGTAAAAATATTGGTATTTAATCCTTTACCTGTAAAAATATTGGTATTTAATCCTTTACCTGTAAAAATATTGGTATTTAATCCTTTAACTATGCAAAATATTGGTATTTAACCCTTTACCTTTGAAAAATATTGGTACTTAACCCTTTACCTGTAAAAAATTAGTATTTAATCCTTTAACTATGTAAAATATTGGTATTTAACCCTTTACCTGTGAAAAATATTGGTACTTAACCCTTTACCTGTAAAAATATTGGTATTTAATCCTTTAACTATGTAAAATATTGGTATTTAACCCTTTACCTGTGAAAAATATTGGTACTTAACCCTTTACCTGTAAAAATATTGGTATTTAATCCTTTAACTATGTAAAATATTGGTATTTAACCCTTTACCTGCGAAAAATATTGGTACTTAACCCTTTAACTGTGAAAATATTGGTATTTAAAGGTGTCTCTCCAAATATAAGTATGAAAATATTATGTGTTTTCATACATCAAAATTTATAATTAAATTAACTGTTAGTAGAAGACCTGTAAACAATTTATTAAGTAAATGAGATGTAATTTTCTTATATAGTAAAATGTACAAGTGAATATATTTAAAGCCAAAATTATTAAAGAGTGCCTAATGCAGTAAAATGCAATCACAACAGAGCCTAAAATGGACTGATTAGTTTAAATTTTTGGCACAATTTGCTCCTTTACAGTCATATATGGGGCATGTCACGGGAAAAGGTACCTTCGGTCATTTTTAGTGAAAGTTTAGTTTTTACCTTATTTAGAAAGAACTTACAACTATAAATCAATTTCTTATAACTAAAATGTGATTTCGTTACATATTTTGACAATTGAATGGTATTTTTACCGCGAAATACATAATAAATAATGTCGTCTGCTAAAATATATGACGTCATTTCAAAGATTGACGTCAACTGTCCGAAGGTACCTTTTCCCGTGACGCGCCTCATATAATGGTTCCACATTGAAAATACATCCATGCAGTCTAATCAGGATCTACACTAGGTTATTTCTGACCAAGAAGTAAACAGTAGAGACAGATGAGACTGTACACTTGTCACCCATGTAATGGGTCTATGAAGCAAACAGTTAACGATTCCACTTGTGGCAGGTTTTTGGAAACTTTATCCAAGAGTTAAACTACCTTACTAAACTAAACTTACTCACTATATGCATTTGTATACTCTTAAGACACAAAACATTTCATAAACTGTCCTTTTTTCTTATTATATTATTTAACCACCAGTTTAACCCACGGATAAAGTTTCGAACAACAGGCCCCTGGAAAGAAAACTAGAATTATCACTGAAAGTGATTTAATACCCCCACAGGAGTGCTTGATACTTGAACTGGGAATGCTTAGAATCAATGGCATAATGTAACTAACACTAGAAACATGGACACATGTAGTAGTGACTTTGACCTTGACCCCACCCACCTACTTTCAATCCCAAACAGTCTTAATTTTCAATCCCAAACAGTCTTCAAAGAAGCAACCTGAACAGTGAGTTTCATCACAATATTTCATTTCTAACTAAAGTAATTAAGCATAAAACGTTTTTCTATTAGTAACAGTGACCTTTACTTTCAATCCAAAGTGTCTGATCTTCACAGTAGCCACATATATAGCAAGTTTCATCACAATATGGCATCCCTTCTAAATTTATTGAGCAGAAAAGGTTTGAATATGTTAGTAACAGTGACCTTTACTTAACTTTTACCTATCTAACAACTGTAACTGTGTGCCAAAAAATGTTTAAATATTTGAAGCCCTTTAAAAGAAATCATCTAGAAACCATTTTTTCTATTTTTAGTAACAGTGACTTTGACCCCACCAGACCCATTTTCAATACTAAGTTTCGTCTTCACAGACACTACCTATATAGCAATTTTCATCACAATATCTTATTTCGAACTAAAGGTATTGAGCATATACAGTTTTTTCTATTCTTAGTAATGGTGACCTTTACCCCATAGGGCTTACTTTCAATCCCAAAAGTCGTCTTCACAGAAACCAACTATAAACTAAATTTCATTCAAGAATCCCATTCCAAGTTATAGTTACTCAGAGCGGAAATAAAGTTTTGAAGTTTAAATAACAGTGACCTTGACCTTGAACCCACAGGCCCTAAAGTCAAACCTTACCTGTATCTTGTAATGTTATATCTGTGTCCCAAAAAATAATTAAATCGATAAAGTATTTCATGAGTTATCGTCCATAAACAATTTTTCTATTTTAAGTAACAGTGACATTGACACTGATCCCACCAGCCACAAAATAGAACTTGACCTGTATCTTATGACGTTACACTTGTGTAGCAAACATTATTTAAATCTGTCAAGCCTTTCATGAGTTATTATCCGAAAACGAAGAATCCGACCGACCAACCGACAAGCTCACTCCAATATACCCCTTAAACTTCGTCGGGGCATAATGATGCCTAATAGGTTTGAATAGTAAGTTGAAACATTTATAAGACATTTAAATTACTACAAGCATATAAGTTTAATACAATATCAAGCTAAAAGGCAGCAGCAACAGTAACAAAGCAAAGAATTAGATGGTAATTACATAAATTGTTTATTTTAACAGATATGGCTTTTATCTGATCGGCCAATGGTATTAGAACCAGGTAAGCTGGCCTAAGCATGATTTACACCATTCACTTTTAAATTCCCAAGATTATTTCTGACATATATGCATACATTGCAGATCCAGATCTGATGGCAACTATCAGTGCCCAAGGTTATAAAACTGAGCATGGAAACCAGTCTCAAATCTCAAGCATCTGATTGGCTGAAATGGCGACCAGTCGCCATTTCAGCCAATCAGATGCTTGAGATTTGAGACTGGTTTCCAAACTCAGTTTTATAACCTTCAACCCTGATCAAAGGCATATCCATGAAGTAAAAATTTAAATGTAGATCTAGTAATAATAAAGCTAAAGTTAGGAAAGAAAGCTTTGTTGTGTATTACATTTATGCTAAATATCATACTTGGGATATGAAACAAATGGTTTACATAAAAAAGGAAAATAGCCATATTGTAAAAGCAAGCCATATTGTAAAAGCCTCGAACATACACCTTTATTTCATGGGCAAACAGTGTAGATCCAGATCTGCCAGCACATAAGTGCAGTCTGATCAGGATACACACTGTAAACTTTTCGATTCATAACACTATTTCTTCAAACGAGACCAGTATAGATCCCAGCGTGCCAGCTGATCTGGATCTACACTGGTTGCACATGCATTAACCTGTATATAAATTGAGTAAAAGGTTATATTAATCAGAGAATGGAGATTATATGAGGATCTACAAAATGGTCTACACAGAGAAGGATTAATTCTACTGAAGTGTAGAGTACCAGTCTTGCGCGGAGGTGCTGGAACATTCGGAGGCATCCCATAAATCTTTGTGTTCTCCTTGGTGTGATCGACTCCTGCCGCTGATAAAACAGAACAGCACATACGTAATTATTTGGATTTCTACTGACCTGGCGATCAAAACTGGAACATGAAAACTGTATCATTTAGTGTAAATGTCAATGAACTACCATATTCACTGACATATTTGCCGTACCCGAGTTTATGCGGAACCTAAAACAAGCCAAAATTCAGTATAATTACCGTAAATTGGGATATTTTGGCATCGTCAAATTTTGGCCATTTTGCCCCAAAGTGCCTGTGTTTTATTTTGGCCAGTTTAATTTTGGCCATTTAGCATTGTGTGGCGAAAAATAAACACATACGTGATATTGTAATGTCATTTTTCGCTAATTTATCAGATTGGTCGGCATTTATCTTAGACATATTTATAAACGATACATATAGGAGAAAGCAACAAAAGACTGCAAAATTATTCATACTATTATTTTAAATAAAAAAATCTTCACATTCAGAAAATTTTTAATATAAATTTAAAATACATAAAAATTATATGAGTGTACTGCAATTAACAATATGATATTTAAGACACTAAAACCAATCTCACATTTTCACAATATTTATTGCAACAAACAAAAATCCATCAACCTTCAATCCACTAATTGAAATAAATTTAAAATCATGATATTTATCGAGTTGTTTTTATTTGTGTTTGCACTACCTGGGCTTTTACCTGTGATATATGTTAGTGTGTTTAATTTTGGCCTTTTCATTAGGGTGGCCAATTAGTCCAATTATTAAACAAGGCCAAAATATCCCAATTTACGGTATAATAGACCTTATTAAAATTAAACAAATGCCACTTACAGCTATATACCTAAAAAAAGGAGAATAACAACAATTCTTTCCAACCGGCAAATGACAGAAATTGAGCAATAAGTAACACATGTATTAATGAATATTTCACAGTTATGCCAGGCCACACCCCTTTGATGATGTCAGACTAATTCAACAAAATAATTTTTTGTCAAATCAGACACTGATGAATGTCAAAACCAGTTTTGATTGGTTATTTTAATATTTGATTGACACTCAGAGTAAGGTCCGTTCTGTCTGAAATATTCCTATGATATTGCAACAAATAAACAAAAGTTTATAACACGTGTATATCAAACTGAATCAAAGTGATCATAATTTTCAACATGTGACATATCAAGTGAATTCTGTTTGTCAATTCCAAAAAGTGCTACGGGAAAATCTGCAAATTCACAAAATGTGCACCAAATTCAAAATCCACAAGTCATGAATATCAATTTCAAAAATGTGACTGTAAGATCAGCAAATCCAAAAATGGTGCATCATCAATGTCCAATCAGAAAATGTGAATGTCAAGTCGGCAAATCCACAAACGGTGAATTTCCTACCGGTCGTTTCTTTACCAGGTGGTTCTGGCTCTTTCAATACATTAGGTTCAATCTTCTTGTCTTCAGTTTTAACCTCTTTGGGTTCTTTTATCTTTTTGGGATCTTGTATCTCCTTTGGTTCTTTATCTGTCTTTGCCTTCACTTTTCCTGCTGGTGTCTTAGGTTTGTTTGGTCCTGGGTTGGGTGTTTTATAATGTTAGGCCATGTTAAACTTCAAACTAAGATGCAATGCATTTGGCAAACCTCAATATATATTTAAAAAATTAACTGATGACAGCATAAAGGAACTATCCGAGTTACAACTAATTTGGTTACAAACATAAATTACTATTGAGCAATTCTTACTGATCACAACCTTGCTAATAAAAAAACTATTTTATTAACAAATGTGATGCAGTTATGTAGTGTCAACAAATACAAACAAGTGCATAAGAGTTGTATAAACTTGTCGTTAAGTTCTAAGTGCACACCTTGAAATTTTGAATATCTGAAAATAATATAACCTTAATTAAAATAAATTTTGAAATTAAGTAAACTATGACCAAACAATAATAATTATTTTCAAACCGTGTGTATGTTTTACGAATAACGCAAGGGTGCAAGTAAGGATTTCTATAAAAACCTGAAACTCTGAAAATTGATCAATTTATAAAGGGAAAATGAAGACAAGAGATGGCCCCATGATGGCCCTTAATCGCTCACCTGAGTACAACAAAGTTCTTTTTAGTAACAGTGACCAAGACCCTGAGATGACCCATATTCGAACTCATCCGAGAAATCATTGGGACAAACATCCTGACCAAGTTTCATGACAATCGGAGCAAAATGTGACTTGAATTGAATTGAATTGAATTGAAGACTTTATTTATAGAGGGTGACCCAATTAGTCTTGATGACTAATCTTCCTTGGGGCCCTCTCAAATATGTCAGCAGAATATAACATAATATACAAAGAATATTAACAATACAAGTAATAGAAAGATACTGATGAAATATTAACAAAACAAAAACAGGATTACAATTAACACAAAAACAATTAATTCAGTATAGTAACATAAAATACTGAAGTAAAAAGGAAACAAGTACATGTAATGAGAAATGCATATTTACAAAATATCTGGGTTTTTTTTTATTTCACAAAATAATTAGTTTTTGATCCAGCTGATAAATGATTTTGTGAATTGTTTTAGACTTACACTAGATCTTATTTCCATTGGAATTTTATTCCAGATCATAGGGCCAGAGTATGACAAAGTTTCTTTGAAAAGCTCAATTCTTGGACGGGGTATTTGAAAGTCTGTATTAGTTACTGAACGCAGTGCTGTATTGTTTGGTTTTCTATATTCAAACATATCTAAAATATAAGTAGGTAAAAGTTTTTGGTGTACTTTGTACATGAATTTTGCCTTCTGAATTAAAATTCTTTGATGAATGGATAAGGCATTAATTTTTTCTGTTGCCTCCGGAAACGTTGTGTATTCTGGACCTAATATTATTTTAAATGCTCTTTTCTGTAATAACAATAGTTTATTTAAATTGGTTTGACCAGTTCCACCCCAGATTACATTACAAAAATCTAAATGTGGTTGTATATATGCCTTGTAGAATATAATTTGATGATTTCGTGATATGAATGTTTTTATTTTAGACAAAAGCCATAGATTAGATGCTAGTTTTTTCCTTACACTATTTATATGGTCATCCCATTTCATATTTTCATGTATATTAATTCCGAGCAATTTATCACCTGTAACGACTTTTAGTTTAACATTTTTGTAGAAAATATTTAATTGACTGTCTCCTGTTTTAGCTCGTCTGTGTGGGGTAGTTATAAAAATTACCTTGGTTTTATCTGTGTTGAGTACCATACCATTCAGATGACACCATTCCTTAAGAATGACTGCTAGAGTGTTAACAAGAAAATTCTATTTTTAGTAACAGTGACCTAGTTTTTGGACCTAGATGACCCATATTCGAACTCTTCCAAGAAATCATTGGGACAAACATCCTGACCAAGTTTCATGACAATCAAGGCAAAAATGTGACCGCTAGAGTATTAACAAGAAAATTCTATTTTTAGTAACAGTGACCTAGTTTTTGGACCCATATTCGAACTCGTCCAAGAAATCATTGGGACAAACATCCTGACCAAGTTTCATGACAATCGGAGCAAAAATGTGATCGCTAGAGTGTTAACAAGAAAATTCTATTTTTAGCAACAGTGACCTAGTTTTTGGACCCAGATGACCCATATTCGAACTCGTCCGAGATATCATTGGGACAAACATCCTCATCAAGTTTCATGACAATCAGAGCAAAAATGTGACCGCTAGAGTGTTAACAAGAAAATTCTATTTTTAGTAACAGTGACCTAGTTTTTGGACCCAGATGACCCATATTCGAACTCGTCCGAGAAATCATTGGGACAAACATCCTGACCAAGTTTCATGACAATCGGAGCAAAAATGTGACAGCTAGAGTGTTAACAAGAAAATTCTATTTTTAGTAACAGTGACCTAGTTTTTGGACCCAGTTGACCCATATTCGAACTCGTCTGAGAAATAATTAGGACAAACATCCTGACCAAGTTTCATGACAATCAGAGCAAAATTGTGACCGCTAGAGTGTTAACAAGAAAATTCTATTTTTAGCAACAGTGACCTAGTTTTTGGACCCAGATGACACATATTCGAACTTGTCCGAGAAATCATTGGGACAAACATCCTGACCAAGTTTCATGACTATCGGAGCAAAAATGTGACTGCTAGAGTGTTAACAAGAAAATTCTATTTTTAGTTACAGTGACCTAGTTTTTGGACCCAGTTGACCCATATTCGAACCCATCCGAGAAATCATTTGGACAAACATCCTGACCAAGTTTCATGACAATCGGAGCAAAAATGTGACGGCTAGAGTGTTTACAATATAATTCTATTTTTAGTAACAGTGACCTAGTTTTTGGACCCAGATGACCCATATTCGAACTCGTCCGAGAAATCATTGGGACAAACATCCTGACCAAGTTTCATGACAATCGGAGCAAAAAAGTGATCGCTAGAGTGTTAACAAGAAAATTCTATTTTTAGTAACAGTGACCTAGTTTTTGGACCTAGATGACCCATATTCGAAGTCGTCCGAGATATCATTGGGACAAACATCCTGACCAAGTTTCATGACAATCGGAGAAAAAATGTGACCGCTAGAGTGTTAACAAGAAAATTCTATTTTAAGTAACAGTGACCTTGTTTTTGGACCCAGTTGACCCATATTCGAACTCGTCCGAGAAATCATTGGGACAAACATCCTGACCAAGTTTCATGACAATCGGAGCAAAAATGTGACTGCTAGAGTGTTAACAAGAAAATTCTATTTTTAGTAACACTGACCTAGTTTTTGGACCCAGATGACCCATATCCGAACTTGTCCAAAAAATCATTGGGACAAACATCCTGACCAAGTTTCATGACAATCGGAGTAAAAATGTGACCCCTAGAGTGTTAACAAGAAAATTCTATTTTTAGTAACAGTGACCTAGTTTTTGGACCCAGATGACCCATATTCGAACTTGTCCGAGAAATCATTGGGACAAACATCCTGACCAAGTTTCATGACAATCGGAGCAAAAATGTGACCGCTAGAGTGTTAACGAACTAAGTGTGGACGGATGACGGACATTCATCGATCCTAATAGCTCACCCTGAGCCAGCTCAGGTGAGCTAAAAATCAACCATTTTTAGACACACAAAATCTGAATTTCAGGCATACGCCTGAAAACCCAAGAATTAACATATACTCTATTTATGCGTAACTTCCTTGCAGCAATCGAATTTGATTTGTTTAAAATTGTTTTTGTTTACAGTCTAAAAACTCACACCAACACTTTATAACCATTGAACGTTTGACTAAGCCCTCTAACGTGCTGTCAACATTCTCTTAACTGGCACAAATTTAAATTTGTTATAAATACACCATAATGTTATTTGTAAATGCAAAAGAAATTTCTCATCTTTGCATATTTTATCATTATAAGAAAAAATTCAAATAATATTATGTTCTAGATTGATAACACTGCTTACGATGAACATTGATGCTCGCTCCTACATCAATTAATATTTACATAAAAGAACGTAAACACAAAAATATAGGTATTGCATTTGTTTGACTAGTACCTAATTATCAATAATCTAAAAATCATTAGTAATTAATTAAACTTCAAACTCGAATGATTGAATCAAACAGTTGGGAAAATCTCATTTATAAAGTGAGCACTTAGAACCTTTTGAGTAGTGTACATGTTAAAGAGTTATCAGGAAGGGTAAAAGAGGTTCAAGAGGGCACAATTTTCTCACCTGAGTACTTAAGAAGTATTTCTTATCAACGTATGATCAAAGGCCAAACAGAAATTCTCCAGTTGGTCAAACATCCAGATTTAAAATTGACAATGAACAGTTTTAATGAAAACTTGGATCACAAAACATGCAAAGGAGTTGTGGAGCAGACATATCATTTATCATGTTTCATAAAAGAATGTCTGCAAAACATTTATCATAATATTTATATTCAATCATATTTTTACTTGGTGTAACTTCATTGGAGTTTAACTCTGCGCTTTTACCCAAGCTCAAATACAAATGTACATGTACCAGAAATTTAAGCCACGTGTGACCAGTGTAGATGCAGATCAGCCACTGAATTGTGCGGTCTGATCAGGATCTGCATTGCTGGCTTTGAGGTCAGAAATAAAACCTACTTAACCAAAATGGGAACAGGGCACAGATGTGCCAGCTGATCTCGATAGAAAAATTCACAATAAATTTTATAAATAAAAACTTTTACACACAGTAAACATTATTGCAAACATCTTGGTATGACCATGATAAAGTGATAACTTTTTCCTTCTAGCCTACCTTTGTCAGATAGTGTTGACTGTGATTTGGCCGATTTCTTAATAACTGTTTGTCAATAATAATAAGAAATCAAGAAAACTTAATCAAAATATTAAACAACAGAGAAAACAAACATGACAAAAAAAAATTGTAATTGGTTTGTCTTTTTTTTTTTGATTTACAGATAATACTTTTTGGAAAAAATCCCTCATTGAATTTTGCTTATATAGGTGGATGGGCATCATTATATGTTTCAAAACTGTCTACAATTTGCAACAATATCTGCATTCATGAAAAATAATTTAGCTAGACTTATTTAATATGTTATACTTAATTGACCTTCGATTGAATAAAGTTTTAATGTATCTTTAAAATCAATGAAAAGGGATTTTTCTCTTACTAAGTAAACTTCAACCAAGGAAGAATTTTGACCTATTAACTCAAAACAGACAATCAATTAAGTGCTGTTATTTAATTTGCTACAGTAATTTAAATAAGGTATCACAAAAAATTACAACATACAACGTGAAATCATTTGTTGTTCTTTGAATCACATACAAATATAATCAAGATATTCCAAATTTTACACTTTAGCTTTAAACATGTTAGCTTTAGCTTTAAACACCTTTACTCCATGGGCATTCACTGGTAAAGTAGATCTAGATCGGCCTGTGCATGTTGGCCAAAAAAAGTGTAATGGATCAAAAACTAATCATATGTGCAGGCTGATCTGGATCTACATTTGTTGCTGATGTGATAATATGTATATGAATACCATATATATCCATAGAGTAAAGTGCTAAAATAATGAAATCAAGTGTTAACCCTTTCCTGTATAGATACATCTTCATTGCTAGGGCGAACAGTTTAGATCCAGATCATCCGGCACATCCGTGCCGTCTGATCAGGATCTAAACTGTTCGCTTTTTTATTTATTAGGTTATTTCTGACCAAAATGTGACCAGTGCAGATCCTGATCAGACGCCACGGATGTGCCGGCTGATCTGGATCTACACTGGTCGCACAAGCGTAAAAATGCATATATATCAAGGAAAGGGTTAAATTGCTGCATTTTTGTGGCAAACATGACATGTTAATATAGACATTCTGAACAAAATTCAAAATGTGATGGAATAGACAAAACAAGTGACATAGTGATCTGTGACTGCTCAGAATGGAATGACCAACATGCTAGTTTAGGTCAGACCATTTCTGAAATTCAGTGAATAAAGGGATAAATTACATATCTCACCAGTTTTATCCTTCAAAGATTTTTCTTTCTTATCTTTTGAAGTTGACTTTTCAGCTATATAATTATACAGAAAATATGACATGCATTTAAAAATAATAAATAAACACTGAGAAATTTATTTACAAGGATTGCTTAAAACACCTGGAATGCCATGGCATTCAATGTTTAATGCTATTAAGCTGGCAAATTACAATGTTAAAAAATGAATATTATATTTTCTTTTTTTATTTACATGTACTATAAACTTATATACTACATTAAATTTTGTAGTTAACTTAAGTTTAACTATTTTTGCTAATGAATTTTAATTTAAGTCTATTAACTATTTTAAAGTTCAAATAAAAGTTTTCAATATAAACGGAGGTAACTCTTATTAATTAATACAGGTCATGTTATACATGTTTTATCTAACTTATGGTTTTCAGATCATTAACTGCCCAGTGGGCTTATAAGTCACATACTATATAACTCAACATGATGAAGAATGCAGATAAAAATGAATTACATATCAAAATAACCTTAATGTTAATACAAAACAAACACTCAATATATTTTGAATCAAAAAGTTAACAAACTTGCATAACAAGTGAAATAACAATAAATATAAACAATTTAGTAACTTGGCATTAGTTCATTTAACTCTTAGCAATATTAACTGTATTACAGGATAATGGAAGAGGGGCATGCACAAAATCATAATGTTAGTGCTATAAAATGCTTTCAACAAACGAGCATTTTACTTTCAGTAAAATAAAATTGGTTAGATTAACTTTATATATGAACAATAAAACAAGCACATCCTTATTAAGTGTTAATTCATCATGCACACTTGATTGTATCCTACCAGGAACAGATTCTTTAGGTTCTGGAACATGGACCGGCTGACTGTATAGCTCTTCCAACTCCTTCTTATTCTGCACTTTACCTAATTAGTTAACAAGAAGCAGATCCCATACAGCAGTGACAATACAGAGATTGGCTTAGGCTGTCAGAACTCAAAGCTTTTTCAATTTTATGGAAAAGTCAACAAGGAATTTGGATTTCTGCATGAAACGTTTAAGGAAAAACTTCATTGGCTGAGCAGAGGGAGTTCTGGCCATTTGGGAGACTATTTCTCCCAAGTCTCCCTCTAAGCCATTCCCTTGACCAGGTAAAGAGCAAAGATTTTCACCAATGACCTTCTGCTATTAAAACTTTAACCCTTTACTCCATATATACAGGTTTTATTGCATGCTTGAACAGTATTGGTCCAGATCAGTCAGCACATCTGTGCTGTCTGATAAGGATCTACACTTTTTATTTTTTGGTCAGAAAAAAATCTAATAAATTTTATTACAAACATTGTAGATCCTGATCAGACTCATTTTCTGGATCTTCATTGTTTCCCTATGTGATAAAATCCACAAGCAGCCATTTACTATGAAATAAAGGGTTAAACCATCCCTTTAAAACTAAAAAAAGGGATATTTACAAACATATTCTGTTTTTAACCCTTTCCTGTACAGATACACCTTTATTGCTAGGGCGAACAGTTTAGATCCAGATCAGCCGGCACATCCGTGCCGTCTGATCAGGATCTGCACTGGTCGCATTTTGGTCATAGATAACCTAATGAATCAAAAAGCGAACAGTTTAGATCCTGATCAGACGGCACAGATGTGCCGGCTGATCTAAATCTAAACTGTTCGCCCTAGCAATAAAGGTGTATCTGTACAGGAAAGGGTTAAAGAACATTACATGCTTCTTTTGGACTTTAAAAAGGTGAATAAACATAACAAATATATTCAATAAATTTAAAAATAGCAACTGGCATGAAAACAATGGATTCTTATAGAACTAAAGTTCTACATTTTGGAAAGTTTTGTTTTAAAAGACTGAACATGTTTGCTCTTTCTCCACACTGATGTCCCATTATGTATGAGCTTAGACCACATTTATTATCACTGAAGCAAAAAATTACACATTAACCCTTTCCTCCATATATACATAGCACATCTGTGCTGTCTGATCAGGATCTGCAATGGTCACATTTTGGTTGGAAATAACCTAATGAATCATAAAGCAAACAGTGCAGATCCTGATCTGATAAGCACGGATGTGCCAGCTGATCTGGATCTACACTGTTCGCCCATGCCAAAAAGGCATGCATATGGAGGAAAGGGTTAATATAGTCCCTTAGCCTAAAGCACATATCCACTTATTCCAAATCCATCTGTCATGATCAGACACAACCCAACACCTCTGAACTTTTGCCTGCCAGCTAAGTAACACACTAAAAGTTGAATATTACAAACAACAAAACACTTGTTTTCAACATTTGACATGCACATTGTGCAGTACATTACATAATGACTTTCAGTCATGTGACAAACAAGTTAATTTAAATATTGATTATCAGCAAAAAGTTTAATAATATTGAAGTCACCAAGTTCTTTTAATAACGTTTACTTTTCCTAATAAAAAATGAGGAAAGTCTTTCATAAGACTAACTAATTGTCACGATTACCGTCATTGTCTGAATATAAGCCACACTTTTTTTCCAGAATTTGGCAGTAAAAAGTTGGGGGTGCGGCTAATACACAGGTTGGGCTGCTTATACATTGCATTAAGCCATTTTCATCAGTTCCATCAAGTTTAGAAGGGTGCGGCTTATACATGAATGCTGCTTATATTCGAACAATGATGGTAATAAACAATCAACAAACTTACCAGCAACTTTCTTTTGCATGTCTAGTAAAAATTCTTATGCAAGTATTTTCAAGTCCTGATGATCAATAAACAAACAAAGACAAACTTACCAACAACAAATTCTTCTTTCTTTTCTTTCTCCGGTGACGGGGCTTTCTTGTCCGATACTTTACTCTTCTTGTCCGACTTGCCACTTTTCCCGCTCACACTGACTGCATCGGTTGGCGAACCACCCTGTTTGATAAACATGAGATATTTTGAAGCTGCCTTTTCACAGTTTCACAGTTAAGGGTGTAATACTTCAATATGCCTCACTACAAAATGCCCAAATATGACAAAAAGGAATTGAATTTCCTCAAAATTTTGGAGTAATCAGTACATTTAAGGATATGTTGTAAGTAGATTTACTGCAAAGGTAAAGGTAAAGGTAAAGGTATGGGTTTATAGTCTGTAATTACTAACGTATTCAACCGACTTTCACATTTTACCCCCCGATCACTGGAAGATAAGTTCGTCCGTTAACAGTCGGCGCCGTAGGCAGCCACGGAACATTGGCTTATATTCCTCACAGCTCCCATTTATACACCTGGGTGGAGAGAAGCAATGAAGGCTTAATTTCTTGCTTAAGGAAATTAGCGGCCGAACTGGGGCTCCAACCCGGGACCCCTCAATCCCTAAGCGAGCGCTCTACCACTGGACTGCCGCTGCATTAGTAACGCTATAACCCTTTCCTTGATATATACGCATTTTTATGCATGTGCTACCAGATTAGATCCAGATCAGCCAGCACATCCATGCCATCTGATCTGGATCTGCACTAGTTGCATTTTATTCGGAAATAACCTAATGAATCAAAAAGTGAACAGTTTAGATCCTGATCAGATGGCACGGATGTGCCGGCTGATCTGGATCTGAACTGTTCGCCCTAGCAATAAAGGTGTATCTATACAGGAAAGGGTTAAATATATTCATGTGTATGTTGAGAGTGTAAGAATATTTCATTTATTACATTTACTTTGTTTACAGGTCCTCTACTATTTAGATTATGAATTTTGAAAAATAAAGTCAATTCATATTTTTGAAGTGAAAGGGTAGAAAGATTTGATCTACAGTTCAAAATCCAAGGGAGTGACAAAAAGTGGCTGCTGTAGACAGGTGGCTGTGGCACAAAATGTCAGTTTCTGTCATATTCAAACTGGCTGTTTAAGACAGGTGGTTGCTATTCGCAGGTGGCTGCTAAGGCAGGTCTCACTGTACACTGGTCACCTATATTATAAAAGCTTTACCTTTGGTGTAAAGGGTTAAGTATATTTTACATACAGTCATTAAAAAAGTAAAACAGTGATAGTGACATAACAATATTACAAAAGTATTACAAGACCTATAAAACTCACAGGCTTTAGAATCTGTAATAAAAATAAATATGCACAATATATTCATTATCGAAACTGACCATTAAAAGGGACATTTATCAATCCTGCTACTATGCATGGTTCTTAACTTATACTTCTCTAAACAAAAGCACTGATCAATAACTACTGAAAAATGATTGGTTATATCCAGTGTTATAAGTAAATGAGCAAAGCAGCTTATTTGTTACTCCAATCTCCCTATTACTATTAATGAGTGCCTTTTTTACTTGATAATGCTACATGTATTAGCATCTTACTTTTTTATAATAAAGTTTGTGTGCTTTTGCATGCAACAATGCTGATGGGTGAGTTGAATTTATTTCACCAAGACAACTTGTATTTGCTTGCCCATATGGCAACATGCTGAGGCAAGTCCATACATATGGTGTAAATGATCAAATTCAAGGGCTGGCGTATAAAACTGAGATATGAAACCAGTCTCAAATCTCAAGCATCTGACTGGCTGAAATGGCAACCAGATTGGCTGAAATAGAACCAGTTCCCATTTCAGCCAATCAGATCCTTGACAGTTGAGACTGGTTTCACTGTGGGCAAAGATGACATACCTGCTCCAGTTCAGCAAGAGCTTTCTGAAGGTCTTCCTGACCCTGATCGTCCTTGAACGACACACCAGACTTTGTTGACTTGGCATCAACTTCCTTTAGTGAACCTGTAACAGTGTGATTAAACTGTGAAGTTATTTGGGGCAAATGACATAAAAAGTGTCAATGAACAGCTGACTTGTTTTGACTTTCAGGGACCCTCCTGAAACAATTGCACTAGTCTGTGATGGTTTCTGAGACGACTGCCTTACACTCTCAGGAATCCTTGTGCCAATCAAGGTAATGACATTTCCTGGCTTCTAAAGACACTCTTGAATTGATTGAATCAGTCTGTGACTCTTACATTTATCTCCCCTGTCATGCATGTGCAGTCCCCAAAGTGTTTTTTTAAAACCCCCAATCCCATTTAACATGTTTAATAGTATTTGTGCTTTGACTCAAGTGTTAAATGTTACTGTCCAACAAAATGAATAACAATTTCACAGTATGTTCCTTCCTCATTGTAAAGATTTTGTCTTTTCTTAATAATGAATAACTATTCAGAGTATGTTCCAACCTGATTTTAGTGATTTTGTCTTTTGTTAAGTTATGTTACTTCCTAACAATGAATAACAATTTCCCAGCATGTTTCTACCTGACTTCAAAGATTTTGCCTTCTTAGACCCCACTTCAGACGCTGGTTTTGAGGCTTTAGGGGATGTCTTCTCTTCCTCTGGCTGTCCCTGGTAGTTGACAATGTCAAGTTCACCAAGGTCTGCTGGCTTCCTCTCTGATGGAATAGAAATTCTCTTACCTGCTTCCCCATCTGAAAAGCAGAATAAAATAATTCCGACCTGTACTTAAGACCACCTGTCAAGAAAGAGCACCTGTGGATAAAGACCACATTTTATAAGTCCCACTAACTGACTTAAATAACAAACAGAAATTCTTTTACCCGCTTTTATTATCTGCAAAGCAGAAAACATAAGTACAGCAATGTTTCAACATGTGTATAGATTAGTTTTTACTGGTTTACAGAAACTCTCAAGATTGTGACTGGAAAAACTTATTTAAAGCCCCAGCATCTTGATCTTTTTATGCTACAATTTTAAATCCAGGAAAATACATGTATGAAGTCAGTTGTTGGCATACTATTCCTAATATAGTGTGGCACTTTTGAGTTGGAGAGAGTAACCTTGACCGGGATTCAAACCTTGGTCCTTTAGCTTAACATGCCAATGCTCTGCGAATTGAGCTACCAAGGCTGCTGGTAAGAAATATACTACTTTCCTCCCCACTTATACAGACATTTCCCCAGCCAATGATTACCCTCAATATACTCATCTCGGCATTTATAATCAGGATGCTTTGTTTTGTTTGGTGTTTGTGTTTATATGTAAACAGAGTTTTAGGGAATCATTTAAGGTCTATGCTATTTTTTCATTACTGTTCTAACACTTCTTAACACATATGTAAAATAAATATACATTAATATACATTTGTGCAATGTTTTATTGAACCTCATTTTGACATAAGAGACATTTTAATACGGTAATTTTCAATTTTTATTGTTGAAAGTGCAGTACAGACTGTGGACAGCCCTTAACCATATGCAATGTTATAAATGATGTTATGAGATCAATACAGCAGTGCGAATTCATTCCTGTGTGAAAATTGCTTCCCTCAAATGAAATAAAAATAAAATAGTAATGTATAACCTGATATAATTACCCTTTAACTCCAGATATGCAGATTTCTTTGCATGTGCGAACAGTGTAGATTCAGATCAGCTAGCACATCCATGCCATCTGATCAGAACCTACACAGGTCACTTCTTGATCAGAAATAACCTAATGAATCAAAACCTGGGCTGAAGGTTATAAAACTGAGTTTGGAAACCAGTCTCAAATCTCAAGCATCTAATTGGCTGAAATGGCGACCAGTCGCCATTTCAGACAGATGTTTGAGATTTGAGACTGGTTTCCATGCACAGTTTTATAACCTTGGGCACAGTGTAGATCTCCACTGTTCTCACATGGATAACAGCCATATTCCATGGAGTGAAGGGTCCATAACCCTAATCATTGTGCAAATCTAAATACATGTAAACGTAATCCAAGTGCAAAACCTAGAGGCTACAGACCTATCAATGATCACTTAATTATCATTCAAATTTCTCCAAAAGTGGTAGGGTATAAACTGAAATTCTACTGTAAAATATTTTGGCTAAAAAATAACCCTTTCTTCTATATACACATATTAACGTGTGTGAGACCAGTGTAGATTTAGATCAGCCGGCACATCTGTGCTGTCTGATCAGGATCTGCACTGTTTGCTTTTTGGTGAGAAACCTAATATATCAAAAAGTGAACAGTGCAGATCCTGGATCTTTTCCCAAGATCATAAAACTAAATCTGGAGATCAGTCTCAAATCTCAAGCATCTGATTGGCTGAAATGGCGACCAGTCGCCATTTCAGCCAATCAGATCCTTGAGATTTGAGACTGATCTCATATCTTTGTTTTATGATCTTGGGCCCTTCACTGTTCGCACAAGCAATTAAGTGTATATTATATGGAGGAAAGGGATAACAAAAAGTGTTGAAAGTCCTACTGCCAACTGCTCACCTGGCTGTTTTTTAGCTGAAACAAAAGTCATTTTATGATGTTTAACATACTTTCCATATTGCTTTATTTTTCTTCTTTTTGTTTTATGTACTAATTAAATAAACGCTTTACAGCTTTATTATTATAATATTAAACCTTAAGATATATATATCCAAGGTTGTTCATGCAAACTGTAAAAAAGCACTCTCCTAAATGTTTTAATAATACCATTATACCAAATACATACTCTGTTGCCTGGTTAAACAATAATAAAATCAGAGATTTCAATACTGTAGTATCATTAATTTTTGTGCAGGTTAAATTTTCATGAATTTCATGCCAGGCAGTAATGAGGTGCATGTAAAGTCAAACCCCAACAAATATTAACAACAAAATATCTTATTACATGGGAATAATGCAGCTGCACAAATTGATGTCTGCACGAAAATTACGTCTGCATCATATGCTCAAAAAAATTAAACCATCAAAATTCAATGATACCACAGTAGAACAATAATACATGCTGTTTTGTATTTCCGGCTAGTCTTAAAATGTTTTTTAGCGATTTCTGTTAAAGCTCTGTTACAAAAGCATAGTTCTTCATTTTTAATATATTTATAGTTATTACAGGTCATAAAAAATCTATGGTAAAATGGTTGCAGTCATGGCCCAAGATTATAAAACTGAGAATGGAGACCAGTCTCAAATCTCAAGCATCTGAGTGGCTAAACAGGAGACTTGTCTTAATCTATTTCAGCCAATTACATGACAAGTATCCATTTCAGCCAATTGGAAGCTCAAGATTTAAGACTGGTCTCCAGTCTCCATTTCAGCCAATATTATGCTAGAGATCTGAAATTGGTCTCCAGTCTCCATGTCAGCCAATCAGATGATTGAGATTTGAGAATGTCTCCAATCTCAGTTTTACAATCTTTGACCAGGTCTCAAGCATTCATTATTGTATAGCAGTGTGTCTATTTATGTCAGATTGTTTTCAAAGCATTATTCTAAGAATCCGTTAAAAAGCAATGAGATGAAGTATCAAATTAAGTTTTGCAAAGACAGCACGGAAATAATTGAGCATTAACCCTTTACTTAAAGGGAGATAAGCAGGATTGATGAATGGAACAGATTTGCGAAAAGGGTTATTCAGTTGAATATCATTATTTGAAGCTCAAATATTAATTTACACCCGAAATATTTCAAACCAATATTTTATAAAAAAAGATATATAAATGGTGTTTCCTATCCAAGGCGACGCGCATAGGTTAGCTATTTTTGTATTTCCCGCGTCATGCCGTGGTGGTTTTTGGGATTGTCACGTGATCACTTCAACCAAAATACGCATTTGGTGTACCTTGCTCGTCATTTGTTTCAAAATGCCTGGGCCACCACGAACAGTAAGCTCAGCAATGAGCTAAATATAGAATGATTGCTAAATATATGTATAAATGTATTTTTGTACAGGGATTTCTTCAGTGGATTGTTTTCAGGTCCGTTAAAACGGTAAAATTAACAGAAAACTTCCTCCTTGAGGGATTGAAATGTAGAGTTTAGTGAAAAGTACACTTAAATGTTACATAGATCGATCTGTTTACGATTTTACCGAGTACACCTGCTCGACCCTGCATATCTCCCTTTAACATATACTGGTTTTATCACATATGCAAACACTGTAGATCCAAATCAGGAGGCACAAACATGCCATCTCATCAAGATATACACTGGTTGCATCTTGGTAAAAAATAACCTTATGAAACTTATTCACAAACACTGCAGATACAGATCAGATGGCAAGAGAGTGTCTGCTGATCTGGATCTACACTTGCTGCTTACACCGTAGTGGTATCTTTGAAGTAGAGGGTTAAAACAAAGATCTGAATGCAAATTCAAACTTCTTTAGAGGGGAGTCCACAAAAGCGCAGAATGTTTTTAAGCGCAAACCAGTGCAAAGTACTGTGTTTCTCCTTATTAACCATACTCTTTGGGAGAATGACAATAAATTATTCATTCACAATTTTTATTTACTAGAAAATGACAGAAAACTGATTGACCAATGAAATTACAATTTGTGTTCTATATTTCCTTTAAATTTGTATGATTAATTAATCCTTTACTCCATATACAAGCCTTTTATCACATGGGTAACCAGATCAGCAAACATACCGTCATTGTCTGAATATAAGCCGCACTTTTTTTCCAGAATTTGGTAGTAAAAAGTTGGGGGTGAGGCTAATACACAGGTTTGGCTGCTTATACATTGCATTAAGCCATTTTCATCTGTTCTATCTGATTAAGGAGGGTGCGGCTTATACATGAATGCGGCTTATATTCAATCAATGACGGTATCAGTGCTGTCTGATCAGAACCTACACTGGACGCTTTTTGGTCAGAAAAAACCTAATAATAACCTAATAATAAATGAAAAAGGGAACAGTCCAGATCCCAATCAGACGGCACATATACACTCAACCAAAGTTCTAATTGGTCATCAATTGTATTTGTTTACAATGTATGCTAGTTTTGTTTCTTCCCTACGTCAAGAGATGTACTTGAAAGAACTGTTTTGTCTTGAAATCAATTTTCTAACGTCTTTTTTTATCTTTATTGATTGTTTTCTTAAATGAATCCAATACCATTTACTTACACTGCAGGGTCAAAATTAGAACAGTCTAATTAAAAGGGAGGTAATTTTAAAATTGGATACTTTGAAGGGGATTAATTTAAACAAATGTGCTGTTGATAAATAAGTGTTTATGTTTTTTCTACTAATGAGGGGTCCTGTTAAAACAAAAACAAGAAATTAAGAGCAAATTTCTGCTTGCTTGACCTTTTTATGCAAGAAATGCATTTTTAGCAAAATTAAGGATAACTCCCGCCAAACCGTTCCAAAGTCAATTATTACAAGATTAAAGCTTAAGTTGAAGACTGTTGTTGGCATATAATCATAAATAAAGAGTGAATTCTGTTTTTCTAATAAAAAATACAGATAAAAAGTAACTTTGGGTGAGTGTATGCGGTCCGACATGTATCTTCACTGTCTGCCCATGCCATAAAGATGTATATATAAGAGTAAAGGCTTAATTCACTATCAAACAAAACATAAATCTGACTAATTAAGATGACAGTATTTGAATTAAATAAAATGTTAGAAGATCTATTATAGCTTATAGTGTAAGATAAATTCTATCATCTTACCATCCCGCGACCATTTTTTGTAATCAGGCTGGCTAGTTGGAATTTCCAACCATTTAACATCCTCTATAAATAGCATTTTAAACAGGTAAAAGAAGAACTAAATTATTTTAAAAATCTAACAAGAAGACGCTGCAATGTCAGGAAACCAGGTTTTCTTCTGAATTATTAACAGGGATCAGTATTGTTGAATTGTTTCAGAGAAATAGTGGACTTAAACAAAAAAACTTAACCAAAATTTTAAGTGAAAAAGAGGCATAACTTTGACAAAATACAGTTAAGAGTTATGACACAATTCCTGATAATTGCTACTGTGATGTCTGACAACTATGTAAATCTTTGTTATCTATGTTTCAAAGCTCCACCTTGAATAGTTACTCAACCAAATGTTAATATCAGCCCAGCTGCCCAACAATATACCCCAAAATAATAATAGGATTAAAACATATTTTTCTATAAAACTTGACCTACTTTTGGCAGCTGGTTGATAAATATGGCCTTTCTCCACTCCTCCCATAGCTTCAGAAATCACACGGTTACGAGACCGAATAAAACTCCGTCCTGTTTCATCATCTCGTACAATCTCAATATCTTCCGGAGTCAACGTATTACTGGCCAATTGTTCTAAGAGATCTGGATCAATCTCAGCATCTTGTGGAATATCAGACTGTTTTAATCCTGTTGCCTTCGCAACTGAAATAATAAAAACACCTGTTTCATGGCTAATGGGGCCTTTTTGTATGATCTGCTCAACTTTGTGTGGTTTTGTATGTAACATCATTCATGTATACAGTTTAGGGAGATATTAAACTATAACTAATCGGCCCAATGCTCTGATTTATATAATAATATATTAACCCTTTCCTCCATAGACACAACTTTATAGCTAACACATCCCTGCCATCTGATCAGGATCTAAACTGTTCGCTTTTTCATTCATAAGGTTATTTCTGACCAAAATGTGACAACTGCAGATCCTGATCAGATGGCATGGATATTCCGGCTGATCTGGATCTACACTGGTCACACATGTGTAAAAGGGGTATATATATGGAGGTTTGCTGATCCATGACTTACGTGCTGTCATGAGATTGCCCCTGATCTGGTCCCGGTATTCTGCAACAGTCGGTCCAGCACTGTTTCTTTTCTGTACCTTCATTACCTCCTGTATCACAGTCTGAAAGCAAATACAACAACTGGGTTATGGGACCTCATATATCACATGACCTCATATGTCATGTGTTCTCACATATCATGTGACCTCACATACCATATGACCTCATATGTCATGTCACCTCATATGTCATGTGTCCTCACATGCCATGTGACCTCATGTCATGTGTCCTCACATACCATGAGACCTCATGTCGTGTCCTCACATACCATGTGACCTCATATGTCATGTGTCCTCACATACCATGTGACCTCATATGGCATGTGGCCTCACATACCATGTGACTTCATATATCATCTTACCTCATACACATTTTAAAATTTATATTAAATAAATAAACTTAATGTATCATAAAATGCAAAGATCAATAAACAGTAAAAGTAAATGTGTAAAGAATGATAACATTTATTAATATAAATTGTTAAATTTTATTCTTTAAACTAAATTGGTTAAAACATATTGGATTTGTATACTTTTAAAATTAGTTACAATATGTACTATTGTATGTACTAGATGTTCAGTATTATAAAATAAGCAATGTTTTAAAAGCTTTTTACTGCCATTACATAAGAAAAATTATAAATAATAAGATCCATCATAGTGTTAGTGTTTCACATACCGTATACCCCCGTTTTAGCGCCCCCGGGGGCGTAACATTTTATGCGAAAAAAATAATACCTTACAAGTTTACCGTTATTGTTAAAGTTGTGATAATAAAAAGTGTTTAACAGTTTTCAATTGATTTGTGTTGGAATAATACTGGATTATTGTCAGAAAAGGTAAGATCTAATTTAATTATTTGTACTTTTTTGTCAATTTTAAATGTCTTTCTGCCCCTGATTGAAAAATTTTAGAATGAAAAAGGGAAGGGGGCGTTTATTAGGGGGGGAGCGTTAAAACGGGGGTATACGGTATTATTTAAAGCTGCAGCTACTGCACAACACCTACCCAACCTGTGTACCTCTGAGTAACAACACTTGCACATGTGTAGTATCATTTAATGTGACACTGATCCCCTTTTCCATATATCCCTCACTGTTACACATATCATTTTACGTATGTTAAATCTCTCACTGTGACAGATATGTTTTCCCATATGCAATATCCCTTAACCCTTACTCCATATATATGCCTTTTTATGCATGTGAGACCAGTGTAGATCCAGATCAGCCGGGGCACATCCGAGCCATCTGATTAGGATCTGCATTAATCGGATTTTGGTCAGAAATAAACCAATAAATCAAATAGCGAGCAGTGCAGATCCTGATCAGACGCCACGAATGTGCCGGCTGATCTAGATCTACACTGTTCGCCCACTCAATAAAGGTGTTTTCTATAAAGGAAAGGGTTAATGTGTCAGATACCTTTTCCTATGTAACATTACTCACTTTTTTATATATGATATCCCTTATTGTAATAATTACCTTTTCCCAAATGTAATATTCCCAGACTGTGTCAGACACTTTTTCCCATATGTAATATCATTCACCTTTCCCCAGTATCCCTTACTGCGCATTAAACTACCTTTTCCCATTTCCATTAGTTATACCTCTGACTATGACAAATACCTATTCCAATGTGTCACACCCCTCATAAGACCATTTTCCACTAGTTATATCTTTCAGTGTGACAAATACCTATTCCAAATTGTTATCCTTGTTACACACAGACATTTAGATTTGTGTACAATACCATAACATGCATCCTCGTAATTCTAATTGGCTATAATGTCAAACAGAAAGTTTTTAATTAATAATTTATACTGATATGTATCCCCAGGTAATGAAGGTATCCTCTTTTGTTTCCCGTAGTTACGAAGGTATCCTCATTAGTTACCCCTAGTTATGAAGGTATCTTCAGTTGTTTCCACTAGTAATGAAGGTATCCTCATTAGTTTCCCCTTGTAATGTAGATATCCTCATTTGTTTCCCCTAGTAATGAAGGTATCCTCATTTGTTTCCCCTAGTAATGAAAGTATCCTCATTTGTTTCCACTAGTTATGAAGGTATCCTCATTAGTTTCCCCTAGTTATGAAGGTATCTTCAGTTGTTTCCACTAGTAATGAAGGTATCCTCATTAGTTTCCCCTCATAATGTAGATATCCTTATTTGTTTCTCCTAGTAATGAAGGTATCCTCATTTGTTTCCCCTAGTAATGAAAGTATCCTCATTTGTTTCCCCTAGTCATGAAGGTATCCTCAGTTGTTTCCCCTAGTAATGAAGGTATCCTCAATTGTTTCCCCTAGTAATGAAGGTATATTCATTAGTTTATCCTAGTAATGGAACTATCCTCATTTGTTTCCCCTAGTATTGAAAGTATCCTCATTTGTTTAATGTATTAAAATTTAATACAAAGCTATAGATATATATGTAAAGAACATCAAACAGTTTTGATTGCTTATGAGTGTTAAAATTTTGAAAAAATTACTCAGACATTAATGCTTTTATTATTTTTGCCACAGTGTGATGAAACAAACACAACAATGTAACAATATCTGTTTTTACCAAAAATATCTGAAGATGCATTGTGATCACAAAATAATTATCAGATTTCATTTTAACTTAGATATCTCTTAAATTAAATATTTATATTTCAAGAAAAAAGATGAGTCTTTATGAATTTTATAGTTGGGCACTCGGCAGAGCCACAAACACCTATGTGTTCATAACAATACTGTCCCTCTTATTTTCTAAGTTTTTGTTTATAAACACAAGAAATCATATTCCAACAAATAATTCTTTTTCTGAAAACCAAAGAAATAAACTGTAAAAAAAGGAAATATTTGATGTACAGTGAATCAACTAAAATTCTAATTATTTTTAATAGCATTATTATAAAAGAAAATAAATAAGCATGAATAGCTGCAGGACAAAAGAAAAAAAATAATGGTGGAGCAAAAATTGAACCCTGACTAACCACTGGAATGAAAAAAAAATCAAAGGGGTAAATATAAGGTAAGATATAACAAAAGTGCAATAAAAATTATAATATGAACTCTTCTTTAAATAATTAGGAATTAGGGATTTAAGCTGAGAATTGTGGTAAGTAATAAAGGAAGGCAAATAACAAAATAAGTTCCCTTAAAAGAAACAATAGCAGAGTAGAGTACAATTACCCCATCTATTGACTATGAATAAATGAAATAATAAATATTGACATTAAAATTTTAATAAATATCACAAATGCTATTAACCCCAGCAAAGGTTTAAAATATAAAGTTGGTATGTGGGAATTATATTGAAATAAACAGTTAAGATATATGGGAATTACATTGTAATAAACAGTTACAAAAAACCTGTATTTAGTACTATAAATTTATGGGTACATAAATCACACTAAAAAGGAATCATTAAATAAAACTTAAAATTTAAAAGAAAAAGTCCAAATTGTGCATAGGGAAATAATAGGAACGTGTTTGGAGATAAGAATATAAATCTTACATTATCTGGTAAATCCTGCACAGATTGACTGCGCGAGATATTCCTGGCTGGGTGGGTTTCCATCCATAAAGCTGCAGCACGCTACTCAAACAATAAGTTGCTAGGTTAGTAAGCAAGTTTAATATCACTACAACAGCAACTAGTTAAAATTATGACTAAAATAATTATCACTACCATAAGGCCTCTTCAATGAACTGAGAGTGCTCCCTCAGCCTCTTTACTACCATTAAGGTCTAATCAAAGGACTGAAAGTTCTGTTCACTTCCACGTAAGGCATAATCAAAATACTGACAGTGCTTTTATTGCACATTTCATAAGTTTATAGAAAAAAAACACGTAAAAACCACCCTAATATGGGGCACGTCACGGGAAAAGGTACCTTCGGTCATTTTTCGTGATATTTTAGTTTTTACTAAATTTAGAAAGAACTTACAACTAAAAATAAATTTCTTATAACTAAAATGTGATTTTGTTTTACATTTTGACAATAAAATGGTATTTTTATCGCGAAATGCATAAAAGTAATGTCGTCTGCTGAAATTTATGACGTCATATCAAAAATTGACGTCCACTGTCCGAAGGTGCCTTTTCCCGTGACGCGCCCCATATTAAGACCACCCCTGTTTTGAGACCATCAATTCACTGTCTATTTTACAGATCTGCACTATATTGTACCCTAAAATAAAGCCAATTTCAGTCTATACTTTGTTAAAGCTCTATCTATAAGATCTAACTTGAAGTTTTCTAAAAAAAAAAAAATGAAAGGGTTATTCTCCTACTTCAACTATTTTTTAAAGACAAATTGTCATTTAGTGCAAAAACAGTATAACTCATTGTTATTGAACTTAAAAGTTGCTGATACCATTTTCACACTAAGGTAATGAAATGTGGGCTGTAAATAACTGAACTAAAATATCTAATGTTCTTTATTGTATTCTATATATTTTTACTTGATTAATCCTTTACTCCATTGGATACTGTAATCCCAAATAGTGTAGATCCAGATCAGACAGCACACCTGTGCCATCAGAATATACACTGTTTGCTTTTCAATGTATTAAGTCATTTCTGACCAATGTATTAAGTCATTTCTGACCAATGTATTAAGTCATTTCTGACCAATGTATTATAAGTATCATGCATGAGTGTGAGGTGAAGATGGAAAAATCTGTCACCGAGGGTTAACTGTTTTGCGGGAACGAGGTTCTGCCGAGTTCCCGCCAAAACAGTTCACCCGAGGTGACAGATTTTTCTATCTTTACCGAATGTCTCATGCAAGATACTTTTTCTTGCATACCTTTTATTATTTATAACATTTCTGTGTAAGTATACAAACTGATTTATTTTCATTATGCTGAAATATTGACGTTAACGCAAACTTTTTTATAAATGACGTCACTAACTTGAATATATTACGTCAGATACTTGAAGAGGTGACGTCACTCACATGACTCATTCTACATGGGGGGGTGTAGGATCGAAATTTTCTACACGGGTGAAAACACCGCATGACCTGATCTGGTATGCAAGAATAAGTCATTTCTGACCAAGAAGTTAACAGTGTTAATTCAGATCAGATGACATGGATGTGTTAACTGATCTGGATCTACACTGGTCGCATACATGACAAAACCTATACATATGGAGTAAAGGGTCAACCTCTGCAAATTGTGCACCAAACTGCGCCAAGATTTGGTGTTTAGTGTTATACAATAATGTTCATATGTTAATATTTATTCTGTTCTAATCTTAAATGCTCATAGACCCTACAGTTACATACAAGTCTTCTCGTTTCGTGACCCCTATAATGAGGTCGTTCATGACCCCGTGGCATTTCCCTCTGAACAAACCTCACGGGAGCAATTGTATTGCTTATATACTATACAAAAAATAAAATTAACAAATAAACAGAAATGCATGCCAAGCGGAAAAAAGTTAAACCTTTTCTCAAAGCATATGGCTTTTTAATGCACATGTGTAGATCCAGATCTGAACCAGATCAGCCTGCACAATTGATGCATAAAATGATCTTGATCTACACATTTGCTTCTCTCAGAAATAGTGTTATGATTATACATGCAAGCATGTAGATCCTGATCAGACTGCAATGCACAGGCTGATCTGGATCTACACTGGTCATTCATAAGATCTGCCATATCCAATGGAGAAAGGAAAAATTTCCTCCACTTACATTTACCTCACATGAACTTTTTGCACTATACAAAGTAAACAGTGGCAAATATACATTTAAATTCATTGCCCAAGGTTATAAAACTGAGTTTGGAAACTAGTCTCAAATCTCAAACATCTGACTGGCTGAAATGATGACCAGTCGCCATTTCAGCCAATGAGATGCTTAAGATTTGAGACTGGTTTCCATGCTCAGTTTTATAAATTCATGAAGAACTATAGCAAAGAACATCAAGCAAATGTTCAATAAAATTCAGTAAATAACATCCCAATAACATTCCCCGAAAGGTAAAAAAAAAACACCACTGAATTTCATATTAAAAATACAAATTAGTATTGTAAATGTTAATAGTCATGCTAAAACCTTTAATTTATAACTTTTATGTTATCTTAAACATGGCACATCAATATTCAAACACAAACAAAGTTAAATAAGAAATCAAATCCAAGGTATTGAAATTTAATTATTAAAGAAAGTAAAATTAATATTAGAAACTGATATTTTGAAATAACTAACAAAATGGTAACAGTAAATCAAGTTTTACAATAATCATTGAAATTATGATAATTACCATTAAAAAATGAAAATAACCATTAATTTAAAAACACATTTATTCAAAACAAACTAAATTGAAATAAAAACTAAAGGTGGAAAATTCAATTATGTCCTATACATTATATGCTGATTTATATGTCTCATCAAACCAACTTTAAAGAAACAAAACCTTCCAAAGTGAATGAATTATATGATCAAATTGAATGATCAATTATTTTAACAAGATCAAGCGACAAAGGCTTACCCTAATATCTTCTTCCAGCATTCGTCCACTGTCACCGTGACTGAGAACACTCTCAGCGATATGTGTGGCATGTTGTGTCAACTTGTCAATAATCTCCTGTTCTGTGACATTAGGTCTGGGCGATTCTGAAATGTGGGGTTTATAACAAAATGAATGTCAAAAACATGAGATCAGGGTTGATCCTGAAATGTGGGGGGTTTTTTTTGTAACAAAATAATGTCAAAAACACATGAGATTGGGGCTGATTCTGATATGTGGTTTTTTTAACAAAATAATGTCAATCATCTCTAGTTCCATGACATGAGATCTAGGTTATTCTGAAATGTGGGGTTTATAACAAAATGAATGTCAAAAACACATGAAGTCAGGATGCTCCTGAAATGTGGGGTTTGAAACAAAAAATTTCAAAAATCTGCTCTGTGACATGGGACAATTCTAAAATGTGTGGCTGATAACAAATATATTTAAAAAGTATGCTCTATGAAGATGGGGCTATTCTGAAATGTGAACTTTGTAAAAAGTATAATATTATGTCAAAAATCTTCTGCTGTGTGATGTAAGATAGGGGTGATTCAGAAATGTGGGGTTTTAAATTATGAATGTCAAAAATCAACTCTATGACACAAAATTTATTATGGTTCTGAAATGTGGGGTTTTATATCATGACTGCCATATGACTGGATAGTATGGGGACAAAAATAAGTTATCAGCCAATCAAAGGGTCTGAATCAGAAACTGGTCTAATTATAGCCAACCAGAGGCTCAGAATCATAAAATGGTCTATTTCAGAGGCTCAGCAATACATTAATTGCTAGGTCTACACATCTATTTTAACTTAACAAATCAATCAATTCTTGAAAATAAAATACTAGCATTCTGATGATGCAACACTTTTACATCAGATTTTTCATAAAGCAGATGATCTTGAGGTGAAAAAATTACACATGCATTAAATCCAAACTGTTACAGTACTGTGAACGTTTAATGTTACAAAATTTGTGTCTATCGTGCATTCGTCTATAGTGTAACGTGCCTCCGTCTTAATTTGTATCGTGCGTCCGTCTAACATGCATCATGCATCCATGTATCGTGTATCGTGCATATCAAGCATTTTTAATTTTATCAGGCAACGTAAATAAGTAACTTGCTTTTGCAAATTTATTTGATTTAATTTCAACCATTCATCTAATATTTTGATAGCATTTTCAAACTTTTAGAAATCTCGTACACAAATTATATGAATTGGCAGTATCGTGTATTGTGCCTCTTCCGTATATAGTGCGTCCGTCTATCGCGTATCGTGCAACCGTCTATCATGCATCATGCGTCCGTATATCGTGTATTGTGTGTTTCGTTTGTAACCTAAAACATTCACAGTACTGTATTATAGGCTTTATGTTTACAAGAAATATTTTTCTAATAATGTAATATTTAGCTTTTCAAACATAATCCTTGATTGTAATTCATAACTAAAAACTTATTTAAGACCAATTATCTCACTCAGATCAGAATAATATTTTATAACACTAACACCATTCCCTACATGTTACATGTATATCCCAGTGGGATCCCAACATTTCAATCCTCTCTTCCTGTTTTCCCTATTTCAGTAATAATATGTACATATGTATGATAACATTTCATTAAATATTTGTAACATTTTTATGTGTTTGTGTATTAAATGTTACTTTCTAAACTACAAATATTAATACAAAACAAAATCAAACATAATTAGGTTTGTTAGTAAAACACTTCAAACCTTCTCTGAAAAAAAGTTTGCCATCATCAAAATTAAGTACTAGGTATGCAGTTAACGAATATGTCTTTGGACATTTGAAGTCAATCAGATGAACCTGCAAATGACATGGAGTACTGAATAATTTAAAGTAATCAAAACCTTTACTCCAAGGACACCTTTTACATGTGCCCAAGGTTATAAAACTGAGCATGGAAACCAGTCTCAAATCTCAAGCATCTGATTGGCTGAAATGGCAACTGGTCGCCATTTCATCCAATCAGATGCTTGAGATTTGAGACTGGTTTCCAATCTCAGCTTTATAACCTTCAGCCATGGTTAAAATGAATCCCTGGAGTAAAGGGATAAATACAGTTCTTAATACTATGATGGAAAGAAAGATTTTAAAAGAAAATAAAGGAAAAAAATTGTTTCTAAAATTTCAAATTCTGAAAATCTGCAAAAGAAAACACTGAAAGGCACATTTACAAATGGCTAATAGGAATTTTTTAGCTCTCCAGCAAATGCATAAAAGGTCGCACTGTTAATCCTATCCTCCATATATAAACCTTTAAGGCATGGGCGAACAGTGTAGATCCAGATCAACTGGCATGTCTGTGCAATTTGATCAGGATCTACACTTTTGGCTTTCCGGTCAGAAATTACCTAAAAAATAAAAAAGGGAACACTGTATTGATGATACCAGATGGCAAGTATTGTGCCAGTTCATCAGGATCTACCCTGTTCACCCATGCTTCAAAAAGCATATATAGTTTGTCCCAGCTCATTTGTGACCCTCGAAAAGAGGCGATTTCTTTCTTATAACGCAACAAATCTAAAAAGTAATACCTGTTTTGTGAAATACAAAAAACTCCTATGTTGCAAAATCCTGGATTTTTCTTTAAAACTTATATCAAGCTTACAATCGCAAAATTTAAATTTCCTATGGCATGTTGCCATTGTTTACAGTATTGATCTCCATTTTGTGAGGTAACGCGTGACGTCATCGCGATTGAAACAGAGCGGGGAAGTTCTCAAATGTTATTTTGACTGTCAAAATGTTCATATCATCCGGACTGACAAACAAGACAAAATAAATAATTTATTAAAAATTCCAATCTGATTTGCGATGTTTTATTTTATAATATATGGAGATAACACTGTTAATATAGCTCTACTAGCAAAATCCTTTAAAATGTTTGGGGCACATCATTGCAAAAGCTATTTTCCAGCGGCTGATGACAATTCGTGAAATCATGTAAAAAAAAATCAGAAGATAAAATTGCTTATTACATCTATGCATTTCACTGTAAAAACAACAAGTTTTAGTCAAAATGTGTAATAAAATCACCAATCAGAAATTAGTGGTTAATTTTAAATTCTTTATTAAGAAATATATTTTTCCAGTATAAAATCATAACCCTTTTATACTCCAAGAGACATTTATTCCATCATGAATGAAATGTGTAGATCAAGATCTGCCAGCACATCAATGCAGTGTGATCAGGGCTGAAGGTTATAAAGCTGAGATTGGAAACCAGTCTCAAATCTCGAGGATCTGATTGGCTGAAATGGCGAGTCTGCGACTGGTCGCCAATTCAGCTAATCAGATGCTTGGGATTTGAGACTGGTTTCCATGCTCAGTTTTATAATCTTGGGCACTGAATCATCACTAGTCCTTTAAGAAGAAAAAGTGTAGATCCTGACCAGACTGCACAAATGTGCAGATCTGGATCTCCACCATTTGCAGATGGGATAATATCCATTTATTTTATGCTTTTCAGTGAATTATAGAATTTTCCTGGTGAAATAAAAATCGTATTTCACTGTTTTCAAACAGTGGAATATCATTTTTATTTTCACTGATTTTTTTTCATTGGTACCCAAACGCACTTTACCTACGAAATGAGAACGTTTAGAAAACGGGCTCAAATTTGTATATTTGACGCCATGACATCACCTCACAAACAAGCGGTTTTGGCACAATTTCTTGCAACTTTTCTGTCAAGTTCACGCAAATTTTGCACTAAAAGCATAAAATAAAAAGAAAATTTGTTTTTACTAGTGAAAGATAGAAATATATTTCACTCGTGAACTCCGGAATTATGTATTTTCACTTGTGGCTTCGTGAAAATACGAATTCCAGAGCTCTCTCGGTGAAATATTTTTATATCTTACACTGGTAAAAACAAATATCCTCTATCTCCCTTGGAGTAAAGAGTTAATGCTAAAATTATTTAATTAAGAAATAAATTTTGTCAGAATAAGAACATGTGAAGCAAAAAACAACAGCATAGTGATACATGGAATTGTAGGATAATGTGAAAAACATAAGTATAGCAACATGTGAAAAACATAGCTCAGTAGAGCAAAATGTGAAAATAATAGCTCAGTATAGCAACATGTGAAAAACATAATTATAGTATAGCAACATGTGAACTGTGATACATGCAAAGGCTGTGATATAAATTGAGAAATTTTAATTCAAGTAAGTTAGACTTTCTTGAAGGTTCATGTAACTATAATGTATCAGATCTTGTAAGAATTTTTGTATTACATTGAAATCAAACTGAAATATTAATCTCAATCTGGTGTTTCACCATGTAAAGAAATTATTGCAAAGTGTAACTAAACCTGCCATCTAATTATGTTTTCTCAGTGAAAATAAAATATAATATACAAAAGCAATATTTCACTAAAATAAACAAATATCCTCTATTCCTTGAATGTTTTCTCCAATTGTAACAGCAGTTTTATTAAAAAGGTATTTTGGATGGAAAAAATAACCTCCAAGAAAGTCTATACTCAGAATGTTTAAAATCTTGTGCATAGGGTAATTGAATGTTTAAATAACAGGTCTGTAAATATCACTGCATTACTTGGTATACCTTGCTTCTCTTCACCATCAGCCACTGACCCTGACTTAGAAGGAGATTTGAGGGTTTTTGGAGTAGCTTCCCCTGACTTGGTATCAGCAGTGACCTCCCCTGGTTCCTCTTCAGACTTTGCAGTTTCATCTTCTGGTTTTTCACTTTCAATGTCTTCTGCTGATAGAGTTTTCTCATGATCTTCAGCTTCTGTGGTCTCTTCAATCTGGCCTTGACCTTGGACAGTAAGTCCTTCACCTTCAATATACACCTCCTCCTTGATTTCTTGCATGTCAGTAGGTAAGGATAGTTCAGCATTCACATCAGCTACCTCCCCATCTTGTTTCTCTGTGACTTTACTCAGCTCCGACTTCTCTTTTTCAGTGTATTGTGAGACCTCTGTCTGCTCTCTGATCACCTGACTTTCTCCCTCAAGGTGAGTCAACTGTGTCTGTAAAGGTCGGTAAGACTTCAGTGCTTCAGAATTAGGTCGTGACCTTGACCTTCCACTGATTCCTGACCTGTCTGACTCTGGTGAACTGTGTGACCTTTGAAGTATTGGTGTTCTGGGAGAATATTTCAACTCAGACTTGGATCTTTCAGGCGATATTCCCCTGAAACTTTTCTTACTTCTAACTGACTGGTTTCCATCTTCCAATGTTTTACTTCCGACAAAACTTGAATAATTCAAACCCTCCCAAATCTCCTTCTCAGTGTCAAGGTCAAATGTCCCAGCATTTGCTGTAAAAATGTCAAATATCTTCTTAAAAAATGTCAAACTACAACAGATATAATTAAACAAACTTTTACAACAGTTTTCTTTACCTTTCTTAAACCTTTACTCAATATATTATATGAGTTTTATTGCATGTGTGATCAGTGTAAATTTAGATCAGCTGGGCACATCCATGCCCTTTAATGTAGATCTATACTGTTCACTACTTGATCAGAAATGACATAATAACATAATAATGATCTGGATCTAAACTGTATGTCCATGGGATAACAGCTATATCCCATGGTGAAAAGGGTTAAGGCTACAATTTAACTTAATTGTGAGGTAGTTGGCTTGGTATTGACAAAAAGTTGTTACTAAAATTCAAGCAAATTATTGAAGAAAAAGAAACAGCTTTACAAATACGTAATATTCAAAACTGAGTCAATCTGGCAGAGGTAGGTTATTCCACATAAGAAACATCATTTATTATGTCTGCAAAGGGATAAAATGGTAAAAACAATGTGAATGGGTAATATTGTGCATAGGTAAGATAAACAGTAAAAAATGTAAAAAATAGCATAACTTTATACAATTCATTGTTAATAATAATTGGTGCATTGGTACAAATGATCATTAAAGCGGCATTACTTCAATTTAACCTGCTCTTGTATGAAATATTACATGTATTTGAAACTATAGGCACAAATTTGCAGCATTAGTTTACTAAAATAAATTTGATCTGCGCGAATAAAAGCGAAAGTAGGATTTCCGAAACATCACAGAAATCGAGATCGCGCATGTAGTGGTCTCTTCGTCGGTGCTAAATATAGCTCCATTATATTTAGCTTCTTTAAAGTTCGTTAACTATAATTTAACAATATCATTGAAAATCCTGTCTATAAGAAAGAATTCGATCGGACCTTTTGTGTTCTGTTAGAGAGTTTATATATTGGAGTCTATATAGATAAATATGATTTTTCAATAGTATATTCTTACTAAAGTTTAGCGCTGCGGCTTTAAATTAATGGTAATAAACATTGGCTGCCATTTATGCCTTCACACTTAAACAATGGTAGAAATGTCATTTGTCCAATCAAGATTACAGAGCCTGTGAGCCAAGTAAAAGAACTGAAACTTTCCAACAAGACACAGAACTGACCAAATAGTTACCACATAATCAGCAAACAGTAAAATTGTATTGGCAGATTACTATCTGTTAACCCTTTCCTCTATATATACACCTTTTTACGCATGTGTGACCAGTGTAGATCCGGATCAGCTGGCAAATCTGTGCCATCTGATCAGGATCTGCACTGGTTACATTTTGGTCAGAGATAACCTAACAATTAACAAAGCAAACAGTGCAGATCCTGATCAGATGGAACGGATGTGCCAGCTGATCTGGATCTAAACTGTTTGCCCACGCAATAAAGGTGTGTCTATGGAGGGAAGGGTTAAGAGATTTTAAATCACCATTGGTGCCATTGGCAACCAACGGCAGCCAATGACATCTATGACTGGTACCATTGGAAAAATCCCAGAATGCACCTATTGACATGTTAATTTTTATTTCAAGGGAGGTAACTTTATCAACATAACATTTTATAATAATGGTTAACAAACTGGCAACAAGTTATCAACAATCCTGAAAATAAACAAGGTTCATGCACAGTGCAAAATGGAAACACAAACAATTAAAAGGCAATTAAGGTCTGTGAGGGTTTGTTGATACCTCTGGCATGTGGATAATTTGGTAAGCTATGAACACTATCAGCACGATTTATCTCCCTTGGTTCATAGCTCCAGCTATGTATTGACAAGCTAGCATCAATATCGCCAGATGTCAAATCTATTTCTGCATAACAAAACAACACAATTTTGTAACTTGTTTATATTTATGAAGGTTTTAACCCTTCTCTCCAAATATATGGGTTTTATTGCATGCATAACCAGTCCACATCCAGTAGAGCAGGCACAGAATGATGTGCCATATTAACTGGATTTACACTGTTGTTTCTTGGTCAAAAATCACAATGACAAAAAAGCCAACATTGTTGATCCAAAATGTTGAAACAGATGGGCAGGCCAGTTATTTCGGACCACAAAGCAACCAGTTTAGATCATGTATGGCTTGTTTGATATGTGTAGATCCAGATCAGCCTGCATAATATGTGCCATCTGATATGGATCTTCACTGGTTAAACATGCCATACAAACCACATAATTATATGGAGTAAAGGATTAAAACAGTTCTGATCACCTAAAATACAGATGATGATGACATTTAATGAAACAAAAATGATGATAATAATTATTGTAGTGACATAAATATGGTAAAATTTGGGGGGCATCACAGGAAAACGTACCTTGAAGACAACTCTTGAAATGATGTCATAAAGTTGAGCAGACGACATCACTTCTAATGCATTTCGCGCTAAAAATACCCTTATTTTATCAAAATGTGTAACAAAATATTTATAAGTAATAAGAAAATAAAAGATAATTGTAAATTCTATCCAAAAATACATGTAATAACAATTAAAAATGTCAAAAAATATGACCAAAGACACCTTTTCCCGTGGCGTGCCCCATTTACCGTCATTGTTTGAATAAAAGCCGCACCTTTTACCCAGAATTCGGAAGTAAAAAGTTGGGGGTGCGGCTAATACACAGGTTTGACTGCTTATACATTGTGTTAAGCCATTTTCATCTGTTCTATCACATTTGAGGCGGTGCGGCTTATACATGAGTGCGGCTTATATTCGAACAATGACGGTATCTTGTAAGTATGACAGTCACAAGTATGATGCTTCCAACTTCAAGGACATGTCTAGGCTGTCAAAACAAGGGGTCACTTCCTGCATTTTAGGGTTTTCAGAACAATGTATATGAAATGAATAAACAAAATTTCTTCCTTGTTCATATTAGACATATGGTAGACTATATCTCCCAAGTCTTCCTCAATGTCAATCCTTAAACTTAGATGGAATAAATAAGAAAAAAACTAAATGCGATTTAATATAGGTAATAAATGCATGTAAATTAAAGAATAAGTAATGGAGAAAAATTTCTATATGATGAGAAAGAAACCTAAAAAAAATATTTCACAAATTTACAAACAATAATATTTAATGCTCCTATTCCAGATACACAAACTGAGACAGTCATAACTCGGGTACTATGTTCATAACCCAATAACAACTCATATACATGTACTATATTTATTAGCCAATTGCAATTCATGAAACATATGCATTAGCTAATCACAACCTATGTATTACATTCATTAGCCAATCACAACTTATTTACTACATTCATTAGCCAATCACAACTCTTGTACAATATTAATTAGCCAATCACAACTCATGTACTATATTCATTAGCCAATCAAATATCTCACCACATCCAGTCACAGTGATTAAAACTTTTGGAGGCTGAATGACAGGGCTTTCTGGTATACATTGAAAGCAAATTAATATTTGATGTTAGAATTTTAAAAAGCATTTGCAGCAAGCAATTAACTTTGCATTCCAAATTTTAAGCATGATTAGATTTTGAGTTAAATTAGTTGTTATGCCAAATTGCATTAAACTTAGTATGCACAGTTGCAGCAATTTTAGTTTTAATAACACATGTTTGCACACTGACAAATGGTATGTCAATGGTACACAATATACAATTAAAAAGATAAGCTTTTTGAAATTTGCTTGCATATTTTTAACATATTTTTTACATAATTTCCCTTCTATGCTAACTTTTACCATCAGACTCAGGTATGCGAGATGTGGCTTGGGTATCAAATAAACCAGCCTATCCCTTGATCCATGGTGTTAAGGGTCAAACTCTTTAAAATCCTCCTACCTCAAAAAATGGTATGAGTTTGTTACCTTTCCTTCATATATATGCATTTTTACGCATGTGCGACCAGTGTAGATCCAAATCAGCGGACACACCCGTGCTGTCTGATCAGGATCTACACTGGTCGTATTTTGTTCAGAAATAACCTAAAGAATTATAAAGCTAACAGTGCAGATCTTGATCAGACGGCATGGATGTGCCAGTTGATCTGGATCCAAACTGTTTGCCCATGCAATAAAGTTGTATAGATCTATGGTGGAAAGGATTGAAACTGAATAGAGTGTTCTAGTAGCATAGCAACAAAACTTTACCTCTTTTTGGCAACTTCTTGGCTTCTGACTTGCGACCAGTAGACTGAAACTTCTTCCATTCATCAGGAACCTCAGCATCAGAATCATCACTAGCGTCTAAATATAGTAACAGCTAAATATAGAAACAGCTAAATATAGTGACAGCTAAATATAGTAGCAGTTTTATATAGTTTCTACTAAATAAGAAAAAAAACATTTAAAATAGTTGTAATGGCCATATTTGATTAAGCTGAATAAAAGAAAATGAACAAAATCAATTTTCAAAATGTTGTTTAATCTGAAATTTGAAAATCATGGTTGTGTTTCTGATAGTTAATTACTAGAGAGTTTTCTTTGTGTTTGAAATATTAGAGGATGAAACAAAATCAATTTCAAATTTTCCAGATATATTGTTTCCTTTTATTAACTAATGATTCAGTCCCAGTTGAGACTAGTTCAAAGGAAGGTGTAGATTTTTAGAAACACAACATTGTTTAATCTATTCATGTAAGGTTACCTCCTAGATGAAATTTTATGTTAATAAATCAATTGTTGCAAAAATATTCATGCTATTCTCATGACACGTGCATAACAAAGGTACCAAATGACCAGAACTGATGTTTTAAACTGGTAACATTTGTAGTCATACAATTTCATATACAACTTACAGTTATTCACAAATATTTATATATGTATTATATTAATATATATTCTGATACAACATAAATATTTACCAGTATATAATAATGATGAAATCAAAATAAGTTATGAGCAAATAATGCAACTTAATACCATATTGTTCTTTTTAAGACCCCTATTCATAAAACTTAAAGAGAATGATGTTTAACCCTTTCCTCCACATACACACCTTTAAGGCATAGGCGAATAGTGTAGATCCTGATCAGCTGGCACATCAGTGCCATCTGATCAGGATCTGCATTGTTCGCTATCTGATACATTAGATTATTTCAGACCAAAATGCGACAGTGCAGATCCTGATCAGATGGCATAGATGTGCCAGCTGATCTGGATCTACACAGGTCGCACATGCGTAAAAATGCGTATATATGGAGAAAAGTGTTAAGTCTGATTACCACCCAAGCATATATTACTTTTGTATTGTTGGATCATTAGATCATATGAATTGCAATATCATGATTAAAACTCAGAAATTTAAAACTGACTAACTTGCTGAGCAGCAAACATTGCTTATTGAAAAATTTTGATATTTACATTAGGTCTAATTAATCCTTTCAAGTCGTAAGGAGAGCAAATTTAAAAGGGTGAGCTAATAAGGAACAATATGGTACCAAACGAAATAATTTATGAAAAGCATAATAAAACTTGCATTTTAAATATGTAGGTATATTAATGTGAATGTTGGCAATCAGTGAAATTTCTATAATTAAAACTGTGACTTTAATCAGAATTTGGGGTGATTTTTAGAGACTTTACCTATCAAACCGTGATGTAAAATATCTTGCATGTCATGAACACTTTGTTGTGATGCTCGCGCTGACAACTTAACCGTTTCTCCAACCTTTATAACAGACCCATCAGGCCCATAAATAATGCTGCCTTTGGTGGACCCTGCGTCACCGTCTACTATGCTACCCGCTACGCCAAAAATAACAACAGTGCAAAACAAAAATCATAAGAAATAAAAAAGTTACATTTTGTCACCAAGAATTTAACCAGCAAATAAAACAGTGGAAAATCAAATTGGGGTGAAAACCAAAGATAGAGGATTCCATGCAAAACTGTTCTATCTTTGTGATAATTCTGTATGAGAATAGAATAATTTTGCAATAAGCTTTCAAAATGTACTTGGCCCAATCTTTGATGACAAAATGTAAACTCTGTGACCTAACTTTGCCTGATGTCAACATAATTTGTAAAACAAAAACACAAACAGTTAAAACAGTTACAGTGATTTATTTTATGCTTTTCTGTGAATTATAGAATTTTCCCGGTGAAATAAAAGTGGTATTTCACTGTTTTCAAACAGTAGAATATCATTTTTATTTTCACTGATTTTTTCACGTCGGTACCCAATCGCACATTACATACCAAATGAGAACGTTTAGAAATCGTGCTCAAATATGTATATTTGACATCGTGATGTCACTTCATAAACATGCGGTTTGACGCCATTTCTTGCAGCTTTTCTATCAAATTCACACAAAGTTTGCACTAAAAGCATAAAATGAAAAGAAAATTTGTTTTCACCAGTGAAAGATAGAAATATACAACTCGTGAAAATACAAATTCCGGAGCTCACTTGGTGAAATATATTTCTATCTTACACTGGTAAAAACAAATATCCTCTATATATCTGAAGCTTAAAGCTGCCTGTATTCTACAGTTTAACCCTTTCCTGCATATATACGCATTTTTACGCATGTGCGACCAGTGTAGATCCAGATCAGACGGCACATCCGTCCCGTTTGATCAGGATCTGAACTGGTCACATTTTGGTCAGAAATAACCTAATGAATCAAAAAGCGAACAGTTTAGATCCTTTTCCCACAGCACGGATGTGCCAGCTGATCTGGATCTAAACTGTTTGCCCACACAATAAAGGTGTATTTATGGAGGAAAGGGTTAAATAATAATATTTGAAATCACTAAATGTTTCCTCCAAACACATGACCAGGCACCTTTAAAATTCAAAACACATGAAATTGTTTTGAAACAAAGTCAATCAAGATATTTGTTTTAAATCTGTTATTTTAGTTGATAGCAGGCAAAGTAGATATAATCTTTTATACAAGATAATGTGCACAGAACTCTTCTGCATGTACATAAATTCCAGACAAAATTAAAGTCCATTATAAAATTAGCAAACTGTAACAAAACCTAATACTTGTTCCATGCAGAAGTTTTCTGCTAAAATAAAATCATCCAAACTAGCAAAGCTTTACAACAAAAATATCAGAAACAAGTGTGTTAATTCTGTATTGTGCCTTTTCTCTGTGTAAGCATACAATGCTGTATTAGTTCATGTATTTACCATTTGTTTATTACAAAATTGTTATGAGGTAATATAGTTCTGTCTTTTTTATTTTGAACTACGGGTAAATCATATAAAATCTGCATATTTTTTAATGTTTAATTCCATTAAAACACTCTGTAATACCTCAATCAATGGTTGAGGAAGGCAAATCCAAAGATGTTTTCGAATCTTGTTCAAATAGCATTCAGAAATACAAGTCTTGTTTTCGCAAAGTCAAGAAATTAGCAGACTCTTTTAAACCAAGTCTTTTCAGCTGTGGTGACTTGTACAAATCTCTCTTTGATCACAAATACTGCTAAGGATAATATTCTCTAATTTCAAGATGATTTAACCACCCACTATAGCTGCAAAATGTTATATCAAAATATCATGGGTTCACACAAGGAACATTTCTCAGTTAATTCCAAGCAAGAAGAATATTCAAGAATCAAAGGGAGAAATACCGATTTATTCCAAAGAACCGTTATTGATACGATACAGTAATTCCAGAAACCATCACTTCATAATATATCAATTCCAGAAGCTATTCATAGAGATGCAGAAAATAAAAGAGCCTTTTCCTATAGAGAAAGAAGTTATTAACCCATTACTCCATGGGATACGACTTTTATCCCATTAGTGACCAGTGTAGATCCAGATCAGCTTGCACATCTGTGCCATCTGATCTGGATCTACACTGTTCACTATTAGACTCATTAACTTAAGGTTATTTCTGAACAAGAATCCAAAAGTGTAGATCCAGACCAAACACAGATGTGCAGCCCATCTGGATCTACACCGGTTGCCCATGTGACAGAAATCGTATCCATGGAGTCAAGGGTTAAATAAATAGAACAGTTCCTTAGATATAAAATTCAACAGATTCTGAAGAAGTCAATAGTTATGTTGCTATGACAACTAAGTCAATTGTTTTTCACCAACCCTTTAAAAACCATGACAAATTCAATCTAAATGATTTTGGCTAGTTCATAAACTTACAGTAACTTCCTAGACTTCGATAGCTTGTTGGCCTTTTGGAAGTGGCAGAACGTCTTGAGTAGGTATTGGTTGGGACATTGACGGACAAATGGGGCTTGGCACCCAAAAAATGCGGGAAAATTGGAACAGTTATCGGAAGGTCAAGATCTGAATCTGACGAGTCTGCATGATCTACTCTGATTCTAATTAAATCAGAATCTGAGTGTCTGTCCATCTGTGAGTCTGTGTTAGTCAGACTAAACTGACCATCGTAACTGTCCATATATGTCAGGTCTGTAAGACTCGAAGCCAAACGTGTTTTTGTTAATGAACCTGGTGATACTGGTAATGATTCAGAGGAAGTTATACGATATATATCAGACGATAGTCCACTCTTAGCAGTCTTGCTTCGGAATGACCTTGTTGACTTTTTAGACGATAAACTTTTTCCAAACCTGCGTGACCTAGTTTGATGTAAAGAAGAATCAACAGTAGAAACCCTGTCAGTCTGACCCATGTCTCCGCTTGATGTAATATCTCCAAAGGGATGAGTTCTTTGACCTTTGATCTCTGAGTTTTTTCTAATAGAGTTAATATCTCGAGGTGTCAAGGTCATTGTTGTCATGCTTATATTATCTGGATTCTGCTCTGCAGGGTCAAAGGACAAGGTAACATTGTTTTCTTCTTGTTTAGAAGAAGTATTGCTTCCCATGCTTTGGTCAACTGTCAAGGTCACTGGACCCTGGGTCAGGTTCTCAGACACTGCTGTTGCCATGGTAGTCTGATCTGAGGTCAAGGTCATTGAAATAGATTCATCATGTGACCCTGTTACTGAGTCAACAACAGAACTTGTTGAAACTGTTGCTGTGGGAACAACAACAACCCTCTTTTTACTGAAAACATGCTTAATGGAGGACACAGCCAAAAGTGGATTTGATGAAGGAATCCTGTTTGAATGTGACAATTTTGGGACAAGTCTGGACTTTCTGCCACTCCCAAATATTGTATAGTCATGGTCTATGAAGAAAAACAAAACACACATATGACAGGGTAAAATGTAGAACATGTAGATAGAAAAGACATGTCAAAAGAAAATATCTCATTAAAACTGCAGAATTGGAAATTTATTTCAAGAGAAAAAGCACGAAAAATTTAAGTATCTGAAAACGCTTTTCTTTAACGACTGGAAAAATTGTCAAATCACTGCTGTCTCATGCAGTTAGAAAGATGTTTTAAAACTATTTTTTCTCAAGCCAAGTGGTTTCTTTTGCAATAATACTGACATTTGCAATAATGTTGTTTTTCTCAAGCAATGTGGTTCCTAATGCAATACATGTAATGAAATTTGTGTTAAAATTGTGTATTTATTTTTTAATTTTGCGGGTCAAAATGAAAAATATCTTTTATTGAATTAAAAAAAGAAATAGTAAATAAGCTCCAACAAAGAAATGGTTAGCATTTATCATGACACAGTTCCAAAGAAGCAGTGTGTTCACATGTCATTATGATATATTTACTTGAATACATAATAAATAACAAATAATAAACAACATAAACACGAATCTTAATCCGATTATATTTTTTAATCCTAAATTGACTGTTAAATTGCCTTCTATAAAAGAAGCTCGGTGTTCTGTATATATCTGTGCAATTGTTAAATTTCCTTACGTGATAATCTTTATAAGCTCTTTCTGTACATCTAAAATTACATGATAATATCCAAGTGCTCATGTACTATATTGGTACATTAGTACTTACATGGTCTTCTAGATCCATGGCTCCTTAAACTCTGCTGGCTTCCCTTCCACTGTTGCTTATGAACAGGAGGTAACCAACCTGATGAATGTGTGCTTCCAGGGCCTATACTCTCACTACTGGACAGAATGTTGGCTCCTGAAGGACCTGAAAATGCATATTAAAAACATTTCTCAGTAAGTGATAAATAATTTAAAGATTTTGATCCTACCAGGGCATATACTCTCACTACTGGACAGAATGTTGGCTCCTATAGGACATGGATAAGCATATGGAAAATATTTCTCAATAAATGATAAATAATTAAAAGAATTTGATCCTACCAGGGCCTATACTCTCACTACTGGACAGAATGTTGGCTCCTGAAGGACCTGAACAAGCATTTGGAAAACATTCTCAGTAAATGATAAATAATTATAAAAGATTATCATCCTACCAGGGCCTGTACACACAATACAATGTAGAATGTTGGCTCCTGAAGGACCTAAACAAGCATATGGAAAACATTTCTCAATAAATGATAAACAATTAAAAGATTATCATCCTACCTGGGCATGTACACACACTACAATGTAGAATGTTGGCTCCTGATAGACCCGAAAAAGTATATTGAAAACATTTCTCAGAAAATGGTAAACAAACTGAAAGCTTATGATCCTACCAGGTTCTGAACTCACAATACTATGTAACTGTTGGCTCCAAAAACAGCTAAAAAGGCATATTTAAAACATTTTGCAGGCAATGGTAAAGAAATGCTATATTTATGATGTTTAATACAATAACTGTTTTCAGCATATTGTACCTGATCTCAACACTGTTTTTGAGCATTTAAATGTTTGAAATTTAGAACTTACCATCACGCAATTGCTTCTGATGCATGAGTCGCCATCTTACATATAGAGCCTTCATTTTGTTAAAATCCTTCTAAGAAATATTTTGCAACTTCCTGTATTTATAGACAGATGTAATCCTATTCAATTAAATGGTTTATAATCCATTCGGCTATCTTTTCTTATAATCTTTTTAAATAATACGATATTTTATTGTCAGTTTTGAATTGCACATTTGTTTTTCTTAATAATTCATGAAATATTTATCATAAACAGTTTGAAAAATAGTAATAATATACAATTAAAAAAATATTTGGTCATCTTTTACCAGAATTTAACTAAATTAATTCAATTAAAAATTTAGCATTGCTATCTGATAAAATCACGAGAAAAATAAATTATATCCAATGCAGCCAGTATTCAAAATAATTTTTGAATCATGAAATATTCATTTTACATTGATCAAAAGAATAAAAATTAACAATCTTACCAAGGTTTTAAGGGACTTAAAAGATGAATCATATTTTATTTTATTGCCAACAATCATGTTTTTAAAGGATCAAATAAATTACTCCGTGTATCCATTTTAACAACATTTTATGGTTAGGTATCTTATTTTCAAGTACTTTATAATTAAAAGGTAAATGGTGATTTCTGAAAGGACCATAAAGTTTGGCACTCTCTATTATTTACAGCATTTGTCATAAGAGGGTGAGAGTGTCTGCAAATCTTAACCCTTTTATTCCGTATTTTATAATTTTATATAGGTTTTATTGTAAATGTGACCAGTGTAGATCCAGATCAGCTAGCTTATTCATGTCATCTAATCTAGGTCCATACTGGTTGCTATTTGGTCAGATATAACCTAATGAATATAAAAGCTTTTTGGTCAGATATAACCTAATGATCTATAAAAAAGCAAACAGAGCAAATCCTGATCAGATGACATGGATGTGCTGGCTGATCTGGATCTACACTGTTTGCCTATGCCATTTGGAGGATAGGTAAGTGGTGATTTTTGAAAAGACCATAAAGTTTGGCAATCTCTATTATTTACAGCATTTGATATAAGAGGGTTGGCGTGCCTGCAAGTCTTCCAGATTAACCCTTTACCCAGTATAATTTATAAGGGTTTTACATGTGTGCAACCCGTGTAGATCCAGATCAGCCAGCACATTTGTGCCCTCTATTCAGGATTTACACTGCTTGCTTTTTGGTCAGAAATAACCAAATGAATCAAAAAGTGAACAGTGAAGATCCTGACCAGACAGCACGGATGTCCCAGCTGATCTGGATCTACACAGTTTGCCACTGCCATAAAGGTATTAATATGGAGGAAAGGGTTAAAAGATAAATGGTGGTTTTTGAAAAGACCATCAAAGTTAGGTGACTATTATTTACATCATTTGTCAAAAGGGGAATTGAGTTTTTGCAAATCTTCCAAGTTAACCTTTTACATCTTATAATTTCATATGGGTTTATATTGTGCCATCTGTTCAGGATCTACACTGTTTGCTTCTTGGTAAAAATAACCTGATGAATCAAAAAGTGAACATCATAGCATCTGATAGCATGGATATGCTGGCTGATAAGGATCTACTCTGTTCACAGATGGTTAACAGCCATAACCCTTAAAGAAAAGTGTTCAATTATTAACCCTTTCCTCCATAGTTACACCTTTATTGCATAGGTGAACAGTTTAGATCTAGATCAGCTGGCACATCCATGTCATCTGATCAGGATCTGCACTGGTCACATTTTGGACAGAAATTATCTAACAAATCAAAAAGTGAACAGTGCGGATCCTGATCCGACGGCACTGAAGTTCCAGCTGATCTGGTTCTACACAGTTCACCCATGCTATAAAGGTGTGTCTATGGAGGAAAGGGTTAAGAAACTATGATGCATACATGAGATTATTCTGGTTCAGACACAATAATTTTACAACCACTTTACATCACACATTATAACAGTTGGGGCTCTTATTTTGAAATTTACAGGTTTACAGTCCACCCCTTTAGGGCCTTTACTAATTTTGTAAGATTTGAAAAACAATCCACTCTCTTTAAGGGGCATTAAATTTCTGAATCCATTCTGAAAATTTATGGTCATTCACACATACTTAAAACCAGACATTTGTTTGTATATTGTCATTGCAACTAAGTAAGAGAACTCAAGACATCATAAACAACCTTAACAAACAAAAAGCTGATAAGAGGTCAAATAATTTGCACTGAGGTCAAAAAATAAAATGATTAAAAATTTGTGTAAAGAACTTTATATAATTTTTATGTCTAAAATTAAACTTTGATTTTGCAGGCACATGCATTTATTGTGCAAAAAAATGTGAATTATCAATTTTTATTATTGTTTAGATACTAGTTAGACAAAATGTTAGAACAGGTGGAAAGGGTTACAGCACATTTGTACATTGTATATTCTAATCTGCAAAGAAAAATAAAACTTAATAATTTCTGCTTTATAATTTCTATACTTTCAATGGAGGTCCAAAGTCTGTAGTGATATGAAATGAAATTTGTGCCATCTGAATTGGATCTACACAGTTTGCTTAAAATTCTGACCAAGCAGCGAACACTGTAGATTCTAGTCAGATTGTAATTTGAAAGCAGTTTTAACAGCCTTCTTTATTCATATACATTTACAACTGTTTTGCACTCAGCCCGTGAGATTGCAGGGTCATGCTGGTCACAGTTCACCCATGGCATAAACATCATATCCCATGGTGTGTGGATTAAAATCTTCAAGATCCAGACTTTTAACAGAGACTCTGGCTTTACTTTTGTCTATCTCAACAAAACATTATCTGCCTAATGAATAACAGCCATATCACCTATGGGATAAACATCATTTCACATGGCATAAGGGTTTTTACCTTCAAGGTCCAGACTTTTGGCAGAGAAGACTGGCTTTACTTTTGTCTAGCTCAACTAATCACTATTTGCCTATTGAATAACAGCCATATCACCCATGGGATAACATCATTTCACATGGCGTGTGGATTAATACCTTCAAGATCCAGACTTTTGGCAGAGACTCTGGCTTTCCTTTTGTCCATGTCGAGCTTCCGTCTGTCCTCTATGACCTCTGGCACTCTATGACCCTTCGGTTCCACATTCCTCTCTACAACTCCTCGTCCTGCCCAACCATCTTCTTCTTCATCTGAAAAAGGTCAAAGGTCAAGGTCATTTTGGAAAAAGTTGAAAAAAAAAGAGTTCATTGTTTTTTGACACCACCGCATTACAATCTACATAATTGACCACTCCATTAATAAGTGGTTTTCTTCACTTTTTAATAATCAAATTATATGATAGATTAGTAATATAAAAAAGTGCTTACAAGTCAGTCTACAATGTAGCCTACATCCTTAACATGAAAAAAGGTCAAGGTCAAAGATGATGAATTTCATGCAGCCTCAGATTACAAAATGGAACATGTTCTGACAAACATGAACTGTTATGAATTAATTATAGCAATCTTTTGTATTTTTCCAGTCTTTGGTATTTTTTATGATCGGAAATGATAAAAATCAACAAGGCAATAATGTTACTGTTTTTTACCTAGAAAAAAACAACAAGATAGGATCAAGACTGATCAAGTGACTTACTTGATCAATAAGTTATTGACAAATATTGTAAGCCAAGTGCAAAACAGTTTTAACTGTATATAAATAAAGCAGGCAGTATAACTGTTTTGTACTCAACCAATGAAATGCAACTAAGCACTTATCTGAAAAAAAGCTATTTTTTCATGTGAAGGCCTTAAAGTGATTCATGTAGTTGTTACAACATAAACAACAAAACAGTACAATTAACTGAGATAATATTACAGTCCAATTGCGATAACACGAAGTCCTAAGGGACCGACGATTTACTTTGAGTTATCAACAATTAACAACAAAACGGTACAATTCACTGAGATAATATTACATGTACTTTCTTAACCCTTTCCCCCATATACCCTTTCCCCGCATTTTTACGCATGTGTGACCAGTGTAGATCCAGATCAGCCAGCACATCTGTGTCGTCTGATCCTGGGTCAGCCGGCACATCTGTGCCGTCTGATCAGGATCTGAACTGGTTGCTTTTTGGTCAGAATAAGCTAATAAATCAAAAAGCAAACAGTGCAGATCCTGATCAGATGGCATGGATATATGTGCCGGCTGATCTGGATTCAAACTGTTCGCCAATGCAATAAAGGTGTATCTATGGAGGAAAGGGTTACTGTCAAACCCTAAAGATCATAGTTGTTATATCAATCTCACCTAAAACATACTATGTCTACCACAAGCATAATTATGTTCTACTTTTTTATATACAAACTCAGTAACAAACAGCAAGCACATGTTCTACAACACTGCAAAAAACTGAATATAAGATCAAAATGGTGAATGACACAACAACATGTCTATGTTTATGTACTTTCTATCAAAAATATATGTCTAACAAACATGACAAAACAAAATCACTTCACCACAACACCACAACATCAGAACAATATAAGCCTTTAACCCTTTCCTCCATAGACACACCTTTATTGAGAGGGCGAACAGTGTAGATCCAGATCAGCCGGCACATCCCTGCCGTCTGATCAGGATCTGCACTGTTCGCTTTTTGATTCATTAGGTTATTTCTGACCAAAATGCAACTAGTGCAGATCCTGATCAGACAGCACGAAAGTGCCGGCTGATCTGGATCTACACTGGTTGCACATGCATAAAAAAGCGTATATATGGAGGAAAGGGTTAAGGCTACATCGTTTTACCCATAATACAACAATCAAGATGCATCATGGAGATATTTATTAAAAGACTTCAGAAAGGCTCTATTCTCATCTTATTTGCCCTATCACTTAAAATTGACCATCCTTTTATTAGCCATAGAAAATTCAGAATAATGTTCTGTAATAATCGTCTGGTTATAAATATAGTTATAATTTTTATGGTCTATGATGCAAAGAAATAACAGAAGGTATTAACTTTTTCAGAAGTTAATTAGTTCCAAATTAAATGTTTGAAGTTCTGATCTCTAAATATTTTAAACAAGCCGTGCACTGAAAATTAACTTGTGATGTAGGTGAAACAGTAATTACAACACAAATGTCATACTTTTAACCAGAATTCTACCTATACTGATCATATGATTTTAATCCCTCCATATGCAATCGAAGTTTGCTCTTCAAACTAATTTGAAACATAACAAAATACCTTATTCTCACTTCTTTTAATGAAACTGTCATTAAAATCTGCACATGTTTGAAGAGTATACTCTGATTCCATACGGAGTTATTAAAATTATATGGATTGGTGTAGTCAGAACACATGAAAAGGGTGTGATATATTTATTGTTGTCCTTAAAACATGTTTGTGATTTAAAACATCACTTACAACACTGAAAAGTGAAATACAACTATAATATGACATAAAACATAAAATATTATCACAACAAGTGGAGGGTGTGTGGTTAACCCTTTCCTCCATAATATACACATTTTATCACATAGGCTAACAGAGTAGATCCAGATCAGCCAGAACATCCGGTTCTGCAATGTTAGCTATTTGACCGAAAGGTGAACACTGTAGATCAAGATCAGGGTTGAAGGTTATAAAGCTGAGTTTGGAAACCAGTCTCAAACCTCAAGCATCTGATTGGCTGAAATGGCGACCAGTCGCCATTTCAGCCAATCAGATGCTTGAGATTTGAGACTGGTTTCCATGCTCAGCTTTATAACCTTGGGCACAGATGACATAGATGTGGCTGCTGATCTGGATCTACATGGGTTGTACATGCCATAAAATGCGTATATATGGATGAAAGGGATAAATTTGACATAAAACAGAAAATTGTATAACAAAAAAGTGGACTGTGTGGTTAAGTCATCTAGAAGTGCTACTCATCACGCATTTACTACCTTCACTCAGATACAACTCTTGGTATTCCTGTGGGGCCTCAAGAGGGGCCTCCTGCACCATAGAGGGGTCACGGGATACCCCTTTGACCCCATCCTGAGCCATAGTGGAATAGGCAGGGGTCTGAGGCGTGGAAGGGATTACACTAATCTGAGGCCTCATACTGTCCGCTGATAAAACAATTTGACAACCATAAACCGTTAATTGTGACACATTATTTATTAGAAACATATTTATTGTTTATAAAAGGCTATAAGTGTGATTGCAGTCGAATCAATTTGGTTCTGACATTTATCACCTATTTTTTTTTATTCTGAATCACTTTGTTTTCTAATGTGAACATAACATGTTTAGGAGTTCAATGCCTGTTTAACAACAGGACAGGTAGAAGACACATGACAATCTTTGTATTCATTATATACCGCACTATGAATGGTAACAAATTTAAACACCAGAAATGTTTGTAACTTGCTATGGAAATAACCCAATTACTGCAGCAGTTGTTCAGGAAAACATCACTTTGTTTGAATTTTAAGTTATGCACAATACAGAAATATGTAACTGTTGCTTTGTTTTGATTTTGCTCGGTTACAAGCTCATAATTGCCTATGACATCTTTGTGAATAGTGGCAATCATTACCCTCTTCACAATCAGCATATATAATATAGCAGATGAAAAAAATAAAAAACAGTAGAAGTCATTATTTTCTCAGCAATTCTGAAGCTTAACTCTTTTCTCCATAAATAAGCATTTTTACACATGAGCGACCAGTGTAGATCCAGATAAGCCGGCACATCTCTGCTGTCTGATCAGGATCTGCACTGGGTGCATTTTGGTAAGAAATAACCTTACGAATAAAAAAGCGAACAGTGCAGATCCTGATCAGATGGCACAGATGTGCTGGCTGAACTGGATCTAAACTGTTCGCCCATGCAATAAAGGTTTATCTATTGAGGAAAGGGTTAAACTAAAAATTGGGAATAAATAGGGAAAACTGGGATCACATCCATGCAATGCAACCTTATGTATAGTTTCTCATTACATAAAGGAAACAAAAGCAAACTGAATAAGTAAGATGCCAAAACTTTGTATCAAGAAAAATTTCAAGGCAGTATTTTCATATACTGTCATTGTTCAAATATTAGCTGCACTAATGTTTAAGCGCACCGCCCCTCAAAAACTGATGGAACAGATGAAAATTGCTTAAGGAAGTGTATAGGCAGCCACACCTATGTATTAGCTGCACCCTTAACTTTTTACTGCTGAATTCTGGGAAAAAAGTGTGGCTTATATTCAAACAATGATGGTACCATACAATATGACTATTTGCTGTAAAGAAAAAACTTAATCATAACTGGCTTCTCCAGAAAATATAGGTTACTAACTAACTAAATGACATAAAAGAAAATTTATTGGCAGTAAAAAGTAAGTAACTTACTGGCATTAAAGATTTAATTGGCAGTAAAAACAATTGAGTTGATCACAAATGGAACAGGATACTACATAACTGACATTAAAGTTAATTAAAAGTACAAAGCTGACCAACTAGAGGCAACAGGTCATAGCTGCCAAATCATTAATTTAAAACTAATAACTTAAATGCACCAAATGTCCTCTTAATTATTACCCAATGGTTGGCAGAGGGTGTGGTTACTAACTAATTTATGTTGACCAATAGGGGGCAAGTGGGTGTAGAAACTAACTAACTAACTGACAGATGACTCATGACTTATCTGTTTCATTCACTGGCAATCAATAACCAATAGATGGCAAGCTGATGTTTTTCATTCACTGGCAATCAATAACCAATAGATGGCAAGCTGATGTTTCTAACTATGACTCAAAATAACTTACCTTCCTTTTCATTTCATTCACTGGGAACAAAAAGATAACCAATAGAAGGCAGTGGGTGTGGCTCAGCCTAACTAACTGACAGATAATAGAATGACATAAAAGTTCCTTACCATACTTTTCATTCACTGGCAGTGAAAAAGCTTGAGTATGTTCACGACTGGCTTCTCCAATAGGAGTTAACTGAGTATATGTTTGACCAATGGGAGGCAAGGGGGCGTGGCTTGTGGGCAAAGGCCCTGGAGCCCCGCCTGAACTAGCCGAAGATACATCATCACGCCAATGAACACCTTCACCGTGACCTAGTCCATACACAAACATGCAAAAATGTATAATCAAACATGCATTTATATTTACTGCATCAAGAGAAAAATGTTTTTTCCGAGACAATTTTTGTAAATTTCTGGTTTCAATTTGAAATCCTTCTGCATGTTCATTAATTTTAGTTTGTGTACATACACATGTACATCAATTTATACAACGCAATACCTCAGCAAGCAAAACATCTCTTGGTAGCATAGCCTCTCTCTGAGGATGGATGTTTATTTCTTAAACTCACATTTTCTCTTGGTTTTTGTCAAACATTTCTTGCAAATCCACAGAAATCTAAATAAAATCATGCAATGCATTTAACAATGATGGCAATAAACTTCAGATATTCTTTAAGCTCCTTAAATAAAGATGTAAATTTTGTACTTTCGTATGCATATTATACGCCTTTCCAATAATTCGATGAATTTATTTGGTTACCTCCCCTGTCCAGTCACGTGACTGCTTTACAGGAAAAATGATTGCTCGCTGTAATAACGTAATAGGGAATATGTACCTACAACTTTCTTTTTTATCATAAAATTCTTTTTTTGAAAAATATATTTTCTCTTTGAATTAGTAATAATACATTAGCGTCATGATATTTTTGAAAATAATTTATAAAACAATTAGGTTTCTGACTAAAAGTGTCAATTCATTATTCCTCGCATTAAACACTAAACGACTTGAACTAACAGACAGTCGCAGTGTTCTCTCCACGGCTTAATTGAGTCTCATTTCCGGATTAGCGTGTCTATTCAACTACTGACATCATGTTGTGATTATGTCGGCGGCGATTGATTTTGAAGGCGGCATGCCATAAACATGTCAAACTGTCTCGCACACGGGGTCATCTGTCAATTACTTAAAGGGGCAGATGTCATTGACCAATAGAGATCGTGTAATTTCTATTTGCAAGGTATCTACACCTCCCAATTCTTAAGTATTTCTGAGTCCTTTAACTACTGGATGTGCCAGCAAATGTATTTGATTTAGCACTTAAATGGATTCTTAATCAACATTACGACACGTTATAGAAACAAAAGCCGTCAATAAGAAACAAATCTTGTCAAAACATTTTATATATGTTTAATTAAGAGTTTGGGCTTTTATGCCAAAATTACAATCTATCAAACCTAAGAAATCTAAATTGGATATGCAACCATATTGTGATATAAATATTCCCATCTTTTTGGAAGCCGGCATCTAAATCCTTTGATACTTCAACAACAAACAATCAGATTACCGATCCTGTTTTATTTCAAGACAGAATCAATCATATTTGCTTGTGAAGTATACGTAACATTCTAAATATTCAAATTAATTATTCGTTGACCATAAACGCCTTAATTTTTTAGGACAATTCTATTGTTCAAATGTGTAAGTATCAACAAATTCAGATTGTATTTTTTTTGTCTACAGATCATGTAACCAGATGTTGACATATCACGATTTCCGGATAATAGCGCATTACTAGCCGTTAGCAATTTGCAACATTTACACCAGTAAAATATATTTTCAGCAGAAAAGATATTAAGAATAAATTGTTGTACATAATTGGTAAAATTAATGCTTATGTTTATCCAAATTGCGTTTCATACTGCCTACTATCAACAAGAATGGTACATGTTCTTAAATCATTAAAAATCTAAATATCTAACAAATAGTAAACATTAAAAAGTCTGGCTAGAATAACAGACCAGCAACTTATTTTTTTTACCGACGGCGACGAACGCAGACCTGCAATATAGCGGATAAGGTTAGCTATTATGTGCTTAAGCCATAAGCCCGATCGTTCAGCTATCCTGCAGAGCCTCGTTTTGGATTGATTTTCGGTCGCGGGAAGTAACTCGTACAGGACTGCGAAACTGTTTATTGGAAAGGCGTATACACCCTCTACTCCACATATACAACTACAACTTTTGCCAACCTTGCTGATCCAGATCAGATAGAACATCCATGCCATTTAATGTGGAGCTACATTGTTAGCATCTAGGTCAGAAATAACCTAAAGACTCTAGGTCAGAAATAACCTAAAGACTCTAGGTCAGAAATAACCTAAAGACTCTAGGTCAGAAATAACCTAAAGACTCTAGGTCAGAAATAACCTAAAGACTCTAGGTCAGAAATAACCTAAAGACTCTAGGTCAGAAATAACCTAAAGACTCTAGGTCAGAAATAACCTAAAGACTCTAAAAGCCAACAGTGTAGACCCTGATCAGATGGAACAGATGTGTCACCAGGGTTGAAGGTTAAAAAACTGAGCATGGAAACCAGTCTCAAATCTCAAGCATCTGATTGGCTGAAATGGCGACTGGTCGCCATTTCAGCCAATCAGATGCTCGAGATTTGAGACTGGTTTCCAAACTCAGTTTTATAACCTTGGGCACTGATCTGGATCCACACTGTTCTCTCAAGCAATAGAAGTTGTCTATTATATGGAGTAGGGTGAATGCAACATTCTTTCAGAACAAAATTAAAAACAGAAAATATTTTTTTGTTTAAACTAATTAAGTGTGGGGATATGAGGATCATTTTACTGCCACCACTGTTCTAGTTCACACATCTACTCTTAAAAACTACATGCCATTTTTTTCACATCCACTGCACTTCAAGAATAAACAAGGGAATTCAAAACATGCATAGTATTTTCATAATTATTACATGGGAGTTATAATAGGTTGTGAAATTACAACAAATAATTTAAACAAATAATAACAATAAATTTGACAACACCCACTCTTACACAAACTTTATTTTCATTAAAAATTTTATACCAATGTTAAAGATTATAATACATTTCAACCAATCAGATGCTTTAGATTTTAGACTCATGTCTCCAGTTTCAATTTTACACAGATCTCATCAAATTAAAGGAATCGGTTGTTTTCATATTTCAAGTAGTTTGTTGACCTAGTGACCTACTTTTCTTGAGACCTTGCAGAATCAACCCTTTACTTCATTCGTCATGGCTTTTATCTCATGGGATACCAGTGTAGATCCAGATCTGCCAGCACATGGTAGCCTACACTGACAGCCAATGTGACAAAAGTGACAAAATGGCTTACTTCTGTAATTAAGGGTTAACTTTACTTCTGTAATTAAGGGTTAACTCAGTATTTCTTTTTAATCTGACCAAATTTGATCTTAACTGGTTCATAAATGACATCATTTTCAAATTGGTAAAAAGTCTGTTGATGGCAGACCAACAGACAACAAAAAGCAAACATTTTTGTTTTAACACTTTCCTGTACAGACACACCTTTATTGCAAGGGCGAACAGTTTAGATCCAGATCAGCCGGCACATCCGTGCCATCTGATCAGGATCTAAACTGTTCGCCTTTTGATTCAATAGGTTATTTCTTACCAAAATGCGACCAGTGCAGATCCTGATCAGATGGCACGGATGTGCCGGCTGATCTGGATCTACATTGGTCACACATGCGTATGCGTATATATAAAAATGCGTTTATATACAGGAAAGGGATAATTGAGATTTTAGTTGAATTTAACCTTTTTCTTTATCCCTATGCTTGCATCAGCAACCACTTAAATCTAGCTATCTATTTTAAAACACTGATCAGGGATTTCAACACACTACAAACCACTCTATGCATGTACCTCTATCTTTCCCATGTCTGTGTTGTCCCAGCTTCCCCCCTTTAAAGGACCCCGAGTGCTGGGAACCCTCTTCTCGCTCTGGGAGCTCTGGCTCCAATATCTGTGACGGAACTCCGCGTTTCTCGTTATCTTGTAGCATAGTCTGAAAAAAAAAACGAGAAAGAAGAGTCAAACTCTTGTCAGGGTAATTCCTGAAATGAAGAACTGCTTAATACATGGTCTGAAAAAAAACTGAGAAAAAAAAACAGCTAAAATGTGTTATGAAGTCATTAATATTCCTGCAGATGGTGAATTTTTTTACATGGGCAATTGGTCCTCAATTTTGAAACTGCCATGAAATACCAACAAAAACCATGATTTAAATAGCCCACTTAAATGCTTCTATGCATTCTGATCAGGATATACACTTTTTACTTTTAGATCCATTAAATTTTTTCTGACCATGAAGCAAACAACGTAGATACTTATCAGACATCAAGGCGTGTAGGCTGATCCGGATCAACACCAGCTGCTCACTGGATATAATCCAATTACCACGAGAGAAGGTTAACACTTTCCTGTACAGATACACCTTTATTGCTAGGGCGAACATCCGTGCCGTCTGATCGGGATCTAAACTGTTCCCTTTTTGATTCATTATTTCTGACCAAAATGCGACCAGTACAGATCCAGATCAGACGGCACGGATGTGCCGGCTGATCTGGATCTACACTGGTCGCACATGCGTAAAAATGCGTTTATATCCAGGAAAGGGTTAACACTTTCGTCCATATATACAACTTTTATGACATTGGCGACCAGTGTAGATCCAGATCAGCCTGTACATCCATGCCACCTGGTCAGGATCTATACTCATGACTTGTACTTCGTTAACAAATTTTTGACCAAGAAGAAAATGGTGTAGATCCTGATCAGATGGCACAGCCTTGCCAGCTGATCTAGATCTACACTCTGCGCCCATGGAGCAAATGTTAAACAACGATGTTAATTAAATGTATTGACAACCACAGATCATCAGCTGTGATTTATGAGGCAAGATGATTAATGAATGAAAATTGCATTGTGTGACATCATCATGCATGCAATTTGCAATAATAACAATTCAATTTCCCTATTCTAGAAGTACAATCTTTGATATCAAGATTTAATTATTGATATCAGAAAAAGATGTCTGCTATCAGTTGGACAGTAGTTTTCTCACATTACAGCACCATTAACACAATTCTGTATTGAGGATTTTGTGGTAAACTGGACCAATCTTTTAATAATTTTTTTCAGTTAGGTTGATATCATGTCAACCAATTGATTATAAACATTATTGCATGTTATTGATAAGTAGACAGTCATGTGAGAAAGACATTTATTTTACATTTGCACATTAGCTAAACAAAAAAGAATAATTTTCATATTTAAATGGTTTCACTCAAAGAACTCGAAAAACATGACAGTTCGTATTTTAAGTAACAGAGTTTTCTGGGAGTACCGGTATTATAATCATGTGAAATTGTATGTCCTAAGTCATCTATGCAAGATTTCCAGAAAGGGTTCGTTTGGAAGAGTCTTTAAGGGTATTTTCATTATAAACTTCCAACTTTCTGGCCAAATTCCCCAGGAAAATTTAATATTTCTGTCCAAAAAGGGAGTTCAAGCAAACCCACAGTACACACTCAGGATCTGCCCCTCATTTCTATAATACGTTAATAGCAAAAGGCCATGACAGAACACCAACTGGTAATTTTGACTTAAAAATATTTCCGCCTAAAAGAAGCATAAATTATATAGACTCTAGTCCACTTTAAAAAAAGTTAAATTCTCGAGCTTTTGTAATCTTCAATTTCTCTGAATCAAGGTGTGTTTTGTGTTCTTACGTTAAATCTCCAACTAATGCTAGGGCATGCCGTGGTGATGGTGGGCTGGGAAGATGGTGGAAATACTCATTATATTTGTTCTCAAAATCCCTCCTGTTATTAACTGTATAGCGCTTAATATTGGCGGTGTCAAATTTTGGCTTATTTTAAAGTGTTTTATATTGGCAGGGTCATAAATTGGCGCAAACAAACCAGACCGCCAAATTAAAACCGTTAATGAAAAATTACAGGTCTAAAATTGATGTTAACACAGATTGTCAAAATAAAACATTTACATTCAATATTCAACACCACGTTATTATAATTACCAGTGTGAAAACATTATCACAGCTACCTAATATTTATAGAATGCTTTGTTTGATTCAGTATATATTCTAATTATATTATTTTTGTATAAAACTGATAAAACTGCGACACAATATGTGCCTTTGTATCATAGTTGTCTACCCTCCAGATATTAAAATGGCGGTGCTATTAATTGACGGTGATTTTTATTGGCGGTGTTTTATATTGGTGCAAGTGACCCTGACCGTCAATTAAACCCCGCCAAAATAAGTACTTATACAGTTTATTTATAACACTGTTTTTAACCCTTCCCTCCATATTCAATTTCATGTATTATTACTTGTATCAAATGGGCAAACAGTGTAGATCCAGCCAGTCGGCACCTCAGTATCAACTGAGCAGCATTTACACTGTTCACTTTTAGATTCATTAGGTTATTTTCACAAAGAGGCGACCAGTGTATATCCCAGTTCAGACAGCAAAGCCACACAAATGTGCCATCTGATATGGTTCTTTACTGGTTGCACATGTAATAAAACCCAAATATATGAAGGAAAGGGTTAATAACTAAACAACCAATAGAAAACAAGCTTATTTACCGGCATCCTTGGAAGTAAATGACCCAATAACAGGCTGTCATACATAATAGGTGGGAAAAACCCTGAACCTAATCTCCGTAATTTAAATTTCTCCTCCTTCACGATGTGTCGTAATTTGTAACAATGTGTCTTCTTTATTTTGGCCTTAAAACGAGGCCCTACCAATGGCCCTCGGTAAATGGGCGGTAAAGGTGCTACCGTCATTGTTGTTGTTGTTGGTGGTGAAGGTTTTCAAATCACACTCACATTACTAATCCAAGTTCATTTTTATCTATGTAGCTTGATTTGATAAATTCCCACACTTCCAATTAACACTTAAATTCACTTGCGATCATCCAAATTAAACTGTCATTTGCCACTCTATTTTTCATAGAATAAATTATTATTATTTTAATGTGACAAATTTCTGATTTTCTTTATTTTCTGGTTTAAAATAATTATGTCTGTTATATTTATATGTTGATTGTAAAACTGCAGAACAAAGTGTCTAAATGAATAGTTAACTTTTTACTCCATATATACAGTTTTTATCACATGTGCAAACAGTGTGGTTCCAGATCAGTGCTTTCAGATCAGAATATATACTGTTCACTTCTTAATCAAAAGTGAACAGTATAGATCCTGATAAGATGGTAAAAATGTATTGGCTGATCTGGATCTACACTGGTTGCCCATTTAATAAAAGTCGCATCCATGGAGTAAAAAGTTAAACCAATTATTTCACAACAGAACACACATGTACATACAATAATTTGTTACTACAACATTTTCTTTCAAACACATATTTCAACGTCTTAGTATTCCTTAAAGAAAATTATTATCCATTTCCGTCATTGATTTTTACACCCAATATATAGTGAGTTTTGCCTTTATCAAATGATGCGTAATTGATGCACTTTCCATTTTGAAAATTGATGCATTTTCAATAATGGGATAAGCAAAATGTTAACTTTACAAATTCCAATCTATGAATCAATGAGTATGGTAGCAGAGCTTCTACACTTATGAAATGAAGTAAGGCAATAGAAAAAATATTTTAGATTCTCATCATCCCTAGCCCCTGTCCAAAACCACCCGCCCCAAAAAAATTTATTGGTAAAAAAATCAGAACATATTCTGTTCCGGACAGAACGGGTTTTAGACCATCCCAAATATGAAAAAAAAACATGGCCTACAGTAATAAAATAAAATGTTCATCATTTCAAAGCTTACCGAAGGTGATATTGTCACTATTAAAGACAAGTATGGCTTTTCAAGCAATAATTGGCACTGCAACCTGCTACTTTTGTAAGTAGTTATCACGATTTTTAGGAAGAAATTGAAAAGATGGACAAATATTCTACACTAAAGGTTCTGGTAAATATAAATGCCATTTTCTCAAAATTTTAAGTTAGTTCTTACTTCTGTTCTCAGGTATTTCTAAAATAACAAATAGAAATTAAAAAGTGTCCACCAGCCATGATTTTTTCCCCGAAATCTGGATGAGAATCTAATAATTTTTTTCTCTGGCCTAACTTACAGTGCATCACCGATAGCCCTTTACACCAAGGATATGCCCATTATATCATGGGCAACCATTGTAGATCAGGATCAGTCAGCTCATTCATGCCATCTGATCTGGATCTACAATGTTTGCTTCATGATCAGAAATAAACTAATAAATCTTGCAGCAGACAAAATCCTGAACAGATGGTGTAGATCCTGCACAGATGGCATGGATGTAAACGCTGAGCTGGATCTAACCAGGCTCCAAGGTTATAAAGCTGAGTTTGGAAACCAGTCTCGAATCTCCAGCATCTGATTGGCTGAAATGGCGACTGGTCGCCATTTCAGCCAATCAGGTGCTTGAGATTTGAGACTGGTTTCATGCTCAGTTTTATAACCTTGGGCACCGGACACCCATGTGATAAAAGCCATATCCCATGGAGTAAACAGAAAGTGCTGGTTTCGTTAATATTTAACAAATAAAACATGGCATTGAGGGCAATATGCAAGTTTACAGACTGGTTGGTCAGACTGAGGAAGGTATATGGCCCGAAGCGCAGCTGAGGGCCATATACCTTCCAAGGTCTGACCAACCAGTCCGTAAACTTGCATATTGCCCTCAATGCCATGTTTTATTTGTTATATTATAACGAATCTAAATTCTTTCATATCTTTTGTTGCTGTCATTTTTATTATAATTTGCTTTTAAATAATAATTTGATTTGTTCAGTGTGTAAAAAATCCCATACAGATTTTTTATTATTTACAAGCCATCAGGCATATAAAGCACGCCTTTTACTATTCCATTTTTGTTAATCAAATTAAATATTTCTAGGCAACAGACCCGCACTTTATAAGATAATTATTCCTATGTTAGATTCTGAAGGAATCAAAAACGGTCAATATAAGAATTATGGACCGGATAGCCGGTCAATATGCGATTTATGGACTGGATGACGTCATATTAAATACAGAAGGGCTTATGCAAATGAGGTATAATATAATAGGAAATTGGCTCACTTGATTATGGTGTTAATATTTCCAATGTCAAAAGACTGGGTCTAGGACATTCTTTCCTCCATATACTGTGGTATCATTTAATTTCGCTGGCCCGAAATTTCGCGCAATCGCCGAAAAAGACTGTTTTGCGCGGACGTAAATTCGCACAAATCTAATTTTTCAAAAAAAAAATATTATTATTATCGATATTTTACCGACCCGTTATCAATACCTATTGTTTATTTGAACACGCTAGCTAATCTTGTGTCAGTTGGCCCCCTGTCAATTACCCCTTCCTGTGTTCGTCAATTATCGGACCGCTGTTTATTCGGCGCTGCTAATTGACACGGGACCAGTATGATCCATCTATCTGTACCATTCATATCATAATTGGCATGTTAAATTTCGTACCCGTTTTATGGTCTAACGTGTCAAATGATTGCAAAACAGTTACTCAATAAAGTGTTGATAAATTAAAAATGAGATGACAACGATACTGTTTGCTAAAACGTGACCTGACCTAAATGCGAGGACAAAATTGTCGTTCAAGTTTTGAAGTAACAATAAACATATTCCAAAAGAAATTTGACAGTTAAAATTAATTTTATTTTCTTTATTAACATAATTATTCGATACTTCAAATTTATATCAAATGGCGATACGGACAACCATATATTAAGTGTAGGTCCATTCGGACATAGCACGTTTTGGATACGTATGTGGAACTTTTTGGTTAAATTTTAGCTAAGGTTTTAAATTCGCGCTCTGGCCCGAGCGTGAAATACGCAAAAATTAAGCCATCGCTAAAAAAAATGATACCACAGTATACACATTTTTACGCATATGTGACCAGTGTAGATCCAGATCAGCTGGCACATCTGTGCTCTCTGATCAGGATCTGCACTGGCTGCATTTTGGTCAGAAATAACCTAATGAATCAAAAAGCAAACAGTTTAGATCCTATCAGACAGCATGGATGTACCGGCTGATCTGGATCTACACTGTTTGCCCATGCAATAAAGGTGTGTCTATGGAGTAAAGTGTTAAGGATCTGTCCTGGTCTAAGGTCAAGTATTCCGCAAAAACAAAAAAAATAGTTCTTTTTCCAAAGTTTAACTAAGTCCACAATTATTAATGTATTATTTATTTTATTTTTTTAATCACTTTATGGAAAACAATCCATTTTTGTAAGTTAAAACTGCAGAAGATGATATTTAACTACATTGTATTTGAAAGTATGCAGTGTATCTTTGTCCAAGTTCACATAGTATAATAATAAACAGATTTGTTTCTTATGAACATGAAATGTATGGCTTTTATAGTGTATTATACATTGTCTTTCTTATCAATTTGTCTGGGGGCCGAATTATACAATAATAAATATTATTATTTTCCAAACACAAAAAGTATCAACACTATGAAATTAATCAGCTTACAAAACGGTGAAATTAATCCATATAATATTATTTGCAATTTTCAATTTATGAGGTTTAAGATATTGAATTATGCAATAACCATAGTAGTGGAAATGGTTATCCTATGTTACACATCACAGGATAAAATATGTGGATGAATACTATAAATTAATAATTTATGCAATTTTAAAATGCACTGGTGCTGCAAATTGTTAAACCCTTAACCCCATATATACAGGTTTTATTTCAAGTGCAACATGTGTAGATCCAGATCCTTGCCTTCTGATTTTGATCTAAATTGGGGCGCGTCACGGGAAAAGGTACCTTCGGTCATTTTAAGTGATATTTAAGTTTTTACTAAATTTAGAAAGAACTTACAACTATAAATCTATTTCTTATAACTAAAATGTCATTTTGTTACACATTTTGACAATAAAATGATATTTTTACCGCGAAATGCATAATAAATAATGTCGTCTGCTCAAATTTATAACGTCATTTCAAAGATTGACGTCAACTGTCCGAAGGTACCTTTTCCCGCGGCGCGCCCCAATTCATCTCTTCATCTCTTCTTTGTCACAAATAGCCAAATGAATCTAAAAGCAAATAGTGTAGATTGTGATCAGATGGCATGGATGTCCAAGCTGATCTAGATCTACACTGTTTGTCCATGCATTAAAACCTGTAAAATATGTGGAGTAAAGGATTAAACTTTTTTGTAATGCACCATTACTGTTTTCAGTTAGTATGTTTAGTGAACCGTTTCTTACAGACATTAAAGAGATGTGCAACAAAAAAGTTTCGATTTATTTAAAAACCTTAGCTTTGGTTTGTTTGTTTTGATATTGCTGAAGTCATTGGTAATCGACACTCAGCAATACTTCATGGGATATTAAACCTTATAACAGATACCGTAAAACTCCTTTTACCTTAGACTAGCCACCAGACTGATCAGTAGTTTTTTTTTTGTCTTTTAATAGTTTTTATCAATCATAACAAAATGTTTATTGTAGCCAGTCTATTTTCTATCCTACTGCACTGAGACAGATATCTTAATTATCAATTATTATTATGAATTATTATTGTCTGAAGTTCAGAAAGAGCTGTAGACTGGCTTAAGATGAATAGTTTGAATTGAAGAAAACAAAATACTTCACCACCTGGAATCCAGGCTACTTTTACCTTTTCTGAAAGCGGAGCTTTTATTATTTATATTTATTATTTTTTCCAATGTTAGATTCTGATTGCTATTGAAAAATAAGTATAGATTGACTCATGTCTTCACTAAAAAATAACATTGGGGAAGTTTATCAGGGGAGGGGCATTTAATAGAAATTTTACGGTACGTTTAGTGAACTGTTTCCTGTAACAATTCTCAATGACATTAATAGAGAATAGGCAACAAAATGTTTCGATTTATTTAAAAATCTAAGCTTAGGTTTGTTTGTTTGATATGGCTGAAGTTATTGGCAATCGACACTCAGCTATCCCTTTTCTCCACGGGATGTAATAACTATATTTAATGCTACTAATGCGGGCAACAAAACCAGTGGTGAAAAGGCTCAAAAGATATCAGATACCTGCAGTGTGCTGGTATTTTTATGGGTCCAATGTATAGTTTTATAATACTGACAATAAATTTGAAGATGTAGTGATCAAATGTTTAGAAAATATTGATGCACCTGTAAATCTGTGATGCACCTATAAAACTTCAGTTATGTATAGGGATGTGAACGAGTAGCAAAATCGTTACTCGGGTACTCGGATCTTGTTCCGATCGAGTACTCGGGTACTCGAAACCTTTCTCTAACGCAAGAGGAAATATCAGCTTCCATAAGTTTTAACGATCGTACCGGGTATGATCATGCCAAACTGCCTGTCATTATCAATCACTCAAGAAGATACACAACACATTTAAAGGAAACAAAAATACCTTAATGATATTTACATTTTGATTATCAACGTTAATTAGCCCGTGCCACAGACTAGAACATCACTGTAAAATGTACACATCGTGAAAATAGTGTATTTTCTCCAATCAGATTTCATTTCAGTTTTGCAAACTTACAATCAACAATCGCATTTGAATTTAATTACTCAATAAACAAAATCAAATAAAACGCCGACGAGAGAAGCGTTGTGCTTAAAATATTCAGGTGTTAATTTTCATGATTGCAAATTGTCTGTGTTACGGCATCAAACAATAACGTCAATTAGGCGCCAATTATCGGATATTTATGCCCCTTAGTGTCTTGTTTATTCGAAACCAGGTGCGAGGTGTTGACAATTAACTGCACAGGTGCGAGGTGTTGACAATTTACTGTCAGTCGACAATTTGTAAGATTCCATAAAGGCAACTTTTATAAAAATTGGTTGATATTTTTCTTTAGATTTTTAATCGGGTACTCGAATACTTTATGAACTACTCGGGTACTCGGACATTAAGCGAGTACTACTCGATTACTCGATCCCATCCCTAGTTATGTATATTATCAGAGGTGTAGAATTCCACTCGACTGCTCGCCATGGCGAGTAAATGATCTGTTGGGTCGAGTGAAGCGGCCGAAACTCTCGACCCACCGGGCGAGTAAATTTTCAGCAAAGCACATGTGTTTTCTTCGGAAAAAGCGATTTATTTTTATCCTCATTGGGTTTCCCAAATCAGAACCAGGCTGCAAGTGTGCGTATTTTCCCGCTATATGTCAAAATGTCGAAACAAATGAAGATAACCTTTTTTACACAAGGTAGGGGTGATGATGAAAAGCGAGAGAGCGAGCGAGACAATAAGAAAGATATAGAACCAATAGAAAAACAAAAATTGCAACAGAAAGAGTATTTTATTTAAAATGTAAGGGCAGGTGTACTTTCTGTAAGGGCGAGTGCACTTACTCGTTCACTCGACCTGCAGGGCGAGTGGGTCAAAGAAAATTTCTACACCTCTGATTATGACTATGTTAACTTATTGTAAAACCTTTATAGTCGTTTATAAACAGTTATGATACATAGCTTTGCATAATAAGTGACAAAAATTACATTTCCGAATTGAATGTATAAATTTTATCATTATAATTCAGTTGCATAAATTAGCAAAGTACAGATAATTTACAAAAAAACCTGTGCCCAAGATTATAAAACTAAGATTTGAGATCAGTCTCAAATCTCAAGGATCTGATTGGCTGAAATGGCGACCAGCCAATCAGATGCTTGAGATTTGAGACTGATCTCCAGATTTAGTTTTATGATCTTGGGCACCCAGGAGTGTTCTGTTAGTTTATTTAAATTAGACATAAAAAATTTTCATGTTAAACATACAAAAGTGATGGCACAATGGTATATTGAATGGTAATACACCGTTATTTTATAGGTGCAATTTCATAGTTATACATTCATTGTGTTAATTTATATGCTCAACAATTTATTTATGGGTAAAGCAGTACCGGTAATTTTGATTTTAGGTGCACGTCAAATATATTTTGAGCATTTTCGTGCACCCTTGTCGATGGATCTGATTATCGCACTCTTCATACAGTCAGCTGTTCACCCTTTCCTCCACAGACACAACATTACTGCAAGGGTGAACAGTTTAGATCCAGATCAGCCAGCACATCCATGCCTTCTGATCAGGATCTAAATTGTTTGCTTTTTGATTTGTTAGGTTATTTTTAACCCCAAATGCAACCAGTGCAGATCCTGATCAGACGGCACAGATGTGCCAGCTGACCTGGATCTTCACTGGTCGCACATGCTTAAAATGCGTATATATATGGAGGAAAGGGTTTCAATGTGCAGTCTATACAATTGATACAATTATAAATCCTCATTAAAAATAATGTTTTTAATGTCATAATAAATTTTAACAGTAAGTTTGAAACACATTTCATTTTTATCTTTCAATGTCTATTTAATGTAATTTGGCATCTCTTTCTAAGCCATCATAATAAATTTGATCAATAAGTTTGGAACACAATTTTTTTATCCTTCAATGATTAATTAATGTAATTTTGAATCTGGTTTCATCCAAGCCACAAAATTTTAATTTTCATAAATTTAGAAAAAGTGATGAACAGATGGATGCATTATGTGCCTTATCTACCCAGACTTAAAAGCAAATCGCTCTTAATGCGTTCTGTGACCCCATAACCATGATATAGGTAAATTTCTTAAGTCATGTTGTCTTAAACCAAATTGGTTTACAGTCAAACTAAATACCAAAATAATAAATTGATATATTTACTTTATACCTACAGATTTGAAAATTTGACATTAATGTGTTATTATAAAGGAAATATCAGAATTTATCTTGAGAGTCCAATTGTTATTATAACCCTTTCGTCCATAAATACGCATTTTTACGCATGTGTGACCAGTGTAGATCCAGATCAGCTGGCACATCCATGCCTTCTAATCAGGATCTGCACTGGTCGCATTTTGGTCAGAAATAACCTAATGTATCAAAATGTGTACAGTTTGGATCCTGATCAGACAGCACGGATCTGCACTGTTCGCATTTTGATTAGTTAGGTTATTTCTGACCAGAATGTGATCAGTGCAGATCCTGATCAGAGGGCATGGATGTGCTGGCTGATCTGGATCTAAACTGTTCAATCATGCATAAAAATGGGAATACATGGAAGAAAGCATTAACAATATACCAACTTGCAGACCTCTTATGACCACTTATTGATTTCATTTTTATGTAGCTGATTCAAGATAATGGAACATTATTGAAGAAATGGGTGCCTTTCTTTCGCTTTTTTCTTAACTTGAGCAATTTAGCAAACGGCGGGTTAATTTCTCGATAAAATCAATCAAATATTGAAACTAATCCTGAATGGCCATATCACAACATCAACTTAACAGAAAATCCCATCAAGTGAAAAACTATTATAACTTTACGTCAATAAATCATTCACGAGCTAGGGCCAGTGTTCACGATATCGCTTTGTTGAACGTATTGTCCGTTTTGTAAAAATACAGTATGTTACACCTCTCAATGATTGCAGATTAATTCTCTATTTACTTTATAACCTTTAAAGTGCTGGTTAAGAAAGGGGATAGGTTCAAGAAGACTCAAAAATGGCCCATAAATTTTTAACAATTTTCAGATTGCATTTAAATTTCTTAAATTTGGCTGTTTGTATATGTAAACTATTATAATGGTTGTTTTCTTTGAGAGATAAGAAGTAAAGACAAATGTTATAACTGAAATGAAAAATTAAACATGTTCCATGTGCTTTGAAATTTGAAAATTTTGCAAAATACACATTTTGGAGGCAAGTTTCAAACATAATTCACATGTGGCACCGGCCTTCACAAAAATAATTTTAACAATTTAAATTTTATTAAGGCATGCATAATTTAGTGTCAAAATTTGGTTTGTGGTCAAGGAGTGTGTGCCATTACAGGAAATTGCTAAATTCTGCTATGAAAATGGAAAAAAGTTTAGAATTTTTGAATTTTGAGTACATGTATAAATATTATGTTATAATTTCCTCATTAAATGTATTTTAATTGCCAATTATCCAACTGCTTTATAAGTTGCCGACATGAAACTATTAAATATATAAAGTGTAAAGTTTAACATTTATGTGTTCAAATGCACTAAAGTTTAATATTTTTATATTATATTTTAATATTTTTTTACCGACATTTTGCCTTTATGAACCTGCTTCTTTTCTTGTAACTTTCATTTACAAATCATGGAACATATTAATGGAAGTTACATTTTTATGATTAAATGGAACATAAAATGATAGCTCAGGCCTTGAAGAATTTTTCCAGGGTCACTCGCCCATGCTTCAATGAATTATTAACCGATTTACTCCATAACGATAGTAGCATTCGGCAATGTTTTATTCATATGTGATCGGCAGGTGCGTGTTCGGTATGACATCGGTTTCTGGTTTTTGTTTGACAGTTTATGCAGTCTGCAGTTTGATTGTTTTACCGAATAACTTTATTTATTAATGTTTAGAGAAGCAGCATTTGGACTCGGAGAATCTTACGCGCCCTGTCGGGCGAGTTTGATCAACTTTTTACTCGCCCGATGTGAACTTTCACTCGTAAATGCGAGCGGGCGAGTGGATTTATCGAGGCCTGTAGCTATAAAACAATCAATGACAAAAAAAGATTAACAACTTCACTTTTCTTAAAAGAAATAATTTCACTTTTTAAATTTCTAAAGGTTTCAATTTCAAACTTTGTACTCTTTTCAAAAATATTTTTTTTCTTTAAACTTGTTTTATGATAAAATCTTATTTAGTTCAATTAAAAATTAAATTATCCAATATTTGTTTTGAAAGTCTTTTGATAATATAATAATATAAATTCCATCACATTTTTCAGACTTTTAAGTGCACTTTCTTTTCAAACATTTACTTACATTTTACATGTTATATATATTTCTTAATTTTTCACATTTTCAAACAAAAAAAAAAACAAATTACAAATTCGAATTAATCATTCTCAAATCCAGTGATGATATAGTAATATTCCACATTATTATTTTACACCATTAATTCAGTTTTTCAACACATTTATTCCCACTTTTTCAACACACTTAATTACCAAATTTTCAAGACACTTAATTCCCACTTTTTCAACACAAATTAATAACCACTTTTTCAAAACACTTAATTAGCACTTTTAAACCGCAATTACCACTTTTTCACATTTAAAACAAAAAACTGCATTAAAAATTTGTTGCTCCACAAATTTTCTTTTCCTTGTACATGCATGTTCGAAGACTTTGCACGACATTCAATCATAATCATCATAAGTAAACAATAATCACTTGAAGAAATGTAGTAGCTTGTTTAACAATCTGTTCACTATGCTATCAATCATTGCATCTTAAGAACTCCCAATACGACCATGGTAAATACCTTATACTGTAAACTTGGTCATAATTTCAGCCAGTAATTTTCTGCGATTGAGCCAAATATGACTTTTTGAGATTTAGACGAATATTACTGAGATAAAAAAAAATACTGTATATTTGGTAATAATTTCACCCAATTTATATTTTTTAATTTATTCCAATAATGACTATGGTAAATACCTTATACCGATAACTTGGTTATATTTTTAGCCAGTAATTTCTTAGATATAACTGAATAATTATGACTGAGGTTAAAACATTAAACTGTACATTAGGTAATAATTTCACCATTAAATTTTTAATTTATCTCAATTCAACTATGGTAAATATGTTATACCGTAAACTTGGTCATAACTTAAGTCATGAATTTTTTGAGATTTAGCCAAATATGACTGAGGTAAAAATGATATACTGTACATTTGGTAATAATTTCACCAGTAAATTTCTTATTTTATCTTTAAACGACAATGCAAAATATCTTAAACCATAAACTTGGTTAAAATTATTGCCCAGTATGTTTACACATGTGCATTCTCTATATTAACTTTTTATTCCATTTTATTGCATGTGTGACCAGTGTAGATCCAGATCAGTCAGCACATCTGTGCTGTCTTATCTGGTTCTACACTATTTGCTACTTAAACCTAATAAATGAATCAAAAAGCAAGCCATGTAGAACCAGATCAGAAAGCACATAACTATGTGACATCTTTGATATCTGATCAGGATCTTCACTATTTGCTTTTAGATTGATCAGATTATTTATGATGAAGAAGTGACCAGTGCAATCCTGATCAGATAGCTGGATGTACCAGCCGATCTGGATCTATACTGGTCGCCCATCTGATGTCCATGGAATAAAAGATTAAACCAATTTAACCCTTTCCTGTATAGATACACCTTTATTGCGAGTGCGAACAGTTTAGATCCAGATCAGCCGGCACATCTATGCCGTCTGATCAGGATCTAAACTGTTCGCTTATTGATTCATTAGGTTATTTCTGACCAAAATGCGACCAGTGCAGATCCTGATCAGACGGCACGGATGTGCCGGCTGATCTGGATCTACACTGGTCGCACATGCGTAAAAATGCGTATATATCCAGGAAAGGGTTAAATGCTCAATCTGTCACATGTGAAACTGGTGTAGATCAAGATCAGCCTGTGCATAAAAAGTCTGGCCTAAATCTATATTGTTTAACCCTTTCCTCCTTATATACCAATTTTTACTCATGTGACCAGTGTAGATCCAGATCAGCAGGCACATCTGTGCCATCTGACAAGGATCTGCACTGGTCACATTTTGGTCATAGATAACCTAACAAATCAAAAAGCGGATGTGCCAGCTGATCTGGATCTAAACTGTTTGCCCTAGCAATTACTGTGTGTATCTATGGAGGAAAGGGTTAAGCAATAAGTTAACTGAATTAACGAACAGTGTAGACCCCTAACACTGGTCTCAAATTTTCCAAATGCTGTGCTAAGCATTTAAAAGGAGAATTAACACAAATATCAACTGATCATCAATGATTTACTTTACAGTATTTAATTGTTTAAACCCAAGTCAAAGACCAACTCAGTGTATACATTAAAATGTTATCAATTTATATATCATCAATATATAATAGTACCCACTACAAAGTATACATAAAACATTTTATTCACCGACTGCTCATGCGCTTATCAGCTTTACCTAATCATGCAGTAAATATGTTTAAACAAAATTACTTTAGACAAATAAACAATTATGAAAAATATAATAATTTGAATAAATATTAAAGCCGCCTATTCAGGACGGAATCATCCAATGCTTCAGATTTGTTTAATATTCTTGCACTATTACAGTAAAACCTTTCTTTAAAGACCACTTGGGGGAAAACCCAAATGTGGTCTTTGAATCTAAGTGGTTGACAGGTGAATTTGTTCTTTAAATCAGTCAGTGGGACAAATAAAATGTGTTTTTTATCCACAAGTGGTCTCAACAGACAGGTGGTCTTGAGCACAGGTCTGACTGTATAGAATGCCTCTGAATGATTGAAAAGAAGATTTTGCTGAAATTTTGGTAAATTTTAGGATCTGTTGTGAGAGATTTTTACAGCGTTAGTGATGCTGTAACAACATTGATTTGAAACATATTCCATATAATATATACATTGACAGTTTGAAATATATTTAATCATAAGTTGACTGTTAAAGAATATTACTTTGTTTACAGGTCTTTTACTGTTTATTCAAAAGACCCGTACATAAATATATAATATTAAGACCTGTAATATATAGGTCTTTGGTTTATATGATAAATTTTGATATTAAAAAACACTTCATATTTTTGTCCTGATATGTGACCAGGGCTGAAGGTTATAAAACTGAGACTGTAAACCAGTCTCAGATCTCAAGGATCTGATTGGATGAAACGGCATTTCAGCCAATCAGATGCTTGAGATTTGAGACTGGTTTCCACATTTGTTCCATGCTCAGTTTTATAACCTTGGGCACAGGTCACCTTTAATGTCAGAATATAAGTTGTTTAATAAAAGATTAATGGGACTACAAGATTATCTTAAAGAATAACAAACTTCAATTTGTCAACTAAAGCTAACCAGTACTATGCGTGATAATCCCTGAAAATTGGTTATTTTAAATGACTTTTTAACCCACAATATTTGTCATATTGCAATCAGTGGAGAAAAGATCAACTTAATTATCCCTTTACCCATTTATGCACATTGGCAAACTGTGGACATCTTTACCATCTAATCAGGATCTACACCATTCACTGTTTTTTTTTTGTTAGGTTATTTCATACCAAAATGTGACCATTGCAGATCGTGATCAGATGACACAAACACCCTGGCTGATTTGGATCCACACTGGTTGCACTCGCATAAAAAGATTAAAGAATGACAAACTTGAATTTGTCAACTGAAGCTAACTGGTTGTATTCGTGATTAGTCCTATACTGTTTTGACATGATACATAGTTATTGAGAATAACTTTTAAATCCACAGTAATTGTCACCTTGCAATCTGTGTAGACCTACGTATCTTCACCTTCTGTTGAGGGCATACACTGTATGAAATTCAGTTCAATTTACTTCAGTTAACCCTTTACACCTTATACATGTTTTCACATGTGTGCCATCAGTGTAGATCCAGATCAGCTGGCACATTTGTGCCATCCGATCAGAATCTGCACTGATTGCATTTTGGTACCGTAATAAATAACCTTATGAATCAAAATGAATAGTGTAGATCCTGATTACACAATGAAATGACTGCTACTACTTTCAGCAATTCACCTAATAAACAATGAAAGGACTAATTTTCCTTTCTGTAAATCATCCCAATAAACAATGACAAATTGGTTCCCCTTTATGTATATCATCCTAGTATGAACAATAAAAGGACCGGTACCCCTTCCAGTAACTATGAAAGAACTGGTACCCTTTTCTGGAAATCATCTCTAACAGCAATGAAAGACTGGTACCCTTTTCTGGAAATCATCTCTAAGATCAATGAAAGGACTGGTACCCTTTTCTGGAAATCATCTCTAAGATTAATGAAAGACTGGTACCCTTTTCTGGAAATCATCTCTAATATCAATGAAAGGACTGGTTCCCCTTTCTGCATATCATTCTTGTTAAGTTTTGTGATAGAGGGACAGATGGACCGACAGGCAGACAAAACGATCCCAATGTATCGTCTTTTCTTCGAAAGAGTGACACAAAATATAGGACTGGTACACCTTTCTGTAAATTATCCCTTTACACAATAAAAAAGGTTTTTTTTACCCCTTTCTTGGAAATCGTCTCTATAAACAATGAAAGGAGTGTCTCAATGATACTAAGGTTAAGTCCACTACATTTTTGGAAGGTAAAATTAATGTTTAGGTTAAGGGGGCTTAATTCTTACTTTAAACAACCAAAATGTTTTTTCTTGAACATGACAAAATATTGATTCAGTTCTTACATTTTCACTCCTAAATAAGATTATCAAATTTTTCATTTCTTACAAAATATTCAGGAGAATTTGTGATAGCATGGCCTTTTGAGTGGCTGTTGGAACAGCCATAGTAACCACAAAGCGAATGACAACAAAGTTTTTCCACAGTAACTTGTGGTAAAACGAGCATGCTTATCAATGTCACTCAACAAAACATTGTACACAGTCCAATAGTTGGTATCTGGCTTTTGTTTTAGCCATGCCTTGGATTAAATGTTATCCAGTTAAGGATTGAATCGATATTTGATGGTTTTCATTTAGGTATGGAAAACAGTTGGGAAGGCTTCACACACACTTTAAACAATACAACTGATTTTCATACCCAAATGAAAACCATCAAATATCAATTCAATCCTTATATTTACACACATTAATACTCTCTTTAATGCAGAAATTATTAGAAAAATTTGTGACATTACGTCCGTTTCGAATGGCTGTTGAAACAGCAACATTGATGACAAAGTGATGTCACACATCAAAACATTGTTCAACTTCCAATTAATTGTGAACGGTTCTACTATAGCCACCCTTTCAAATTATTACTTCACACTATTTGCTATCAGAAATTATGATTTGTTACATGAATAAGACTTCATCGTAGAGAACGAGGTTAAAGTGTACATATTGCAAAATGGAAACATTATAGAAAAGATTTTTATCACAACGAAGTGCAAGACTTGTGTAAAAATTCGAAGTGGTATATAATAAGTGTGGTAACAAGTATACAGTGTAACAGAAGCAGACCGAAGCAGAATTGCCAATTTATCAAATTCATGATTTTCAGTACTGTATCTTAAATTAAAATAAGATGAAAGCTGTGGCCTCATTTTGTAAGTGAATATTCTGTGCTTGGGAACTGGGAAAAGTCATATCAAACTCAGTTACACAATCTCACCTGAAACCTTTCCAAAGACGTAAACCTTTATTCCATATAGATCTACGGGTTTTATAACATACCGTAAATTGGGATATTTTCACCTTGGTTAATAATTGGCCTAATTGGCCAGCCTAATGAAAAGGCGAAAATCAAGCACACCAAAATATATCACAGGTGAAAATTAAGCACTGGTGGTGCAAACAGAACAATTATTTTTCACACTTCGCCGACGTTGATCGCTATTTATCGCTTATAAAAACAACTCAATAAATATCATGATTTTAAATTTCAATTAGTGTTTAAGTTTGTTGGATTACTGTGTGTTGCAATAAATGTTGTGAAAATTTGATTGGTTTTTAAATTAGTGTTTTAAATATCATTACACTTATATAATTTTATGCATTTTAAATTTATATTTCTGCATGTGAAGTTTTTTTTTGTATTTAAAATAATAATATGAATAATTTTGCAGTCTTTTGTTGCTTTCTCCTACATATATGTCTATAATAAATGCCAACCTATCTGATAAATTAGCGTACATGACATGACAAAATAACGTATTTGTGTTTATTTTTTGCCACATAAATGATAAATGGCCAAAATTAAACTGGCCAAAATAAAATACATGTACTTTGGGGCAAAGTGGCCAAAATATGACGACACAAAAATATCCCAATATACGGTTTGCAAAACAGTGTATATCCAGATAAGCCAGCACATCCATGCTGTCTGATCTGAATCTACACTGGTCACTTCTTGGTTTAAAAAAAGAAACCTACTGATTTGAAAGCCAACAGTGCAGATCTTGATCAGCCTGGGCCCAAGATCATAAAACTAAGTTTTGAGATCAGTCTCAAATCTCAAGCATCTGATTGGCTGAAATGGCGACTGGTCGCCATTTCAGCCAATCAGATGCTTGAGATTTGAGACTGATCTCCAGATTTAGTTTTGTGATCTTGGGCACAGCACTTATGTGCAGGCTAATCTGGAACTTCACTTTTTACCTATGGTATAACAGTTATCTTCCATGGAGTAAAGAGTTATCTAATGATCAAACTGAATTTTACATACCTCCACAGCTTCACGCATGTCAAATCTTGGCACCATTCGAACATCCTCACCTCCCTCTTCTATAATTCTATCAGCATATTCCTGAAACACAAGACAGTTCGTTTAACCCTTTCCTTGATGTACACATATTTTTACGCATGTGCAACCAGTGTAGATCCAGATCAGCCAGCACATCAGTGCCGTCTGATCAGGATCTGCACTGGTTGCATTTTGGTCAGAAAAAACCTAATGAATCAAAAAGTGAACAGTTTAGAACCTGATCAGATGGCACAGATGTGCCGGCTGATCTGGATCTAAACTGTTTGCCCTAGCAATAAAGGTGTATCTATACAGGAAACGGTTAAGATAAGTACTTCCTGAGGCATCATTGATAATGGGCATACCAAGGGAAAAGGTGTTTCAGTGTTGCTTTTTGACATTTAATTGTAACTCTATTAGAATATGTAAGGGGATCTTTCAAATCCACCGAACACAACAAATATGAAATTATTGCAGGCTCTGTTTGATTGAGCCTATTCATGGGCAGTAATAGAAATGCATATTACTGCCTATGCCACCTAGCCCCAGACTGAGCCCAACACAATATTTACAAACAAAACAGAACAATTTTGGAAAGAAATAACTATTATCTATTATTTCTAAATTTCAAACATTTAAATTTGTTAAACTTTACCCTTCACAGCATTAATAAACCTTTATTTGATGGTCGAACAGTTTAAATTAAGATCATTTGGCATTTAAGTGCCATGTGGTCTGAATCCATAGTGTGATAAAGATTCATTCAAAGGTTATAAATGACCATGATGTGACCAGTGTAGATGTACACTGGTCACACAGCCAATAAAACAGTTATATGTCAAGTAAACTTTAACTTACCAAGATCATCTTTTGTGTTTAAAACAACACTTATGAATAAATAAACACAGTACCTGTTGTGTCTTCATGGCATAGTGAACGGCACCTTTAACCAGTAGATCTGTGAGGACCTCGGCTTGAGCCTGTCTGTCTAGCTGTCCATATATGGCCTCTTTGATTTGCCCGTCAGCGAGCACACTCGCAACTTTCACAGATCCCGCCTGCTTGGAGCGAGACATGGCTCTAAGGTCATCTTCATCTTCCAGGTCAAAATAATCTGTAACAAGAGAAACTTTAAGATCACTCTTTTTCTCAAATACCCTTTAAATTTACTGTAAATCCCCCATCTACCATCTACCACCCAAGGCACTTAGAAAACTCGAGAAAAGGGGGGACGCTTAAAAGGGAACGAACGTAAAACTTATGGAAAAATCAAGAAGAAAGAATAACAGCATACTGTTTGATAATCGAAAGCTGAACCAAAACCAGAAATTCCTTTTTGCAAAATTTATAAAACCTGTAAAAGCATTAACAAAATAAAAAAATGACAGAGAAAAACATGCATAGCCTATTTATTTCTTGTAAAAAGATATTTTCTGGCCTGGCTGACTTCCACGATAAACTGAAAACATGTATATAGTATTACAGAAAGGTGAGTTTTTGCTTATTCATTTGCAAGTTTCATTTTCTCATATATTCAGTCTATGATCTCATATTTTCATTCCACTCATTCCATTTTCTCCCATACTTGTTCCATTTTCTTCAACAACAACAATTTATTTTCCAGCTACATTTATAGATAAAATTTTTGTTGAGCAAAACAATGTGGCACATTATGTAAATGCTTCCAAATGTTGGTGATTGATTGGGGCGCATCACAGGAAAAGGTACCTCCGGACAGTTGACTTCAATCTTTGAAATGACGTCATAAATTTGAGCAGACGACATTATTTATTATACATTTCCCGGTAAAAATACCACTTTATTGTCAAAATGTGTAATAAAATAACATTTTAGTTGTAAGAAATTGATTTATAGTTGTAAGTTCTTTCTAAATTTAGTAAAACCTAAAGTATCACTAAAAATGACCAAATGTATTATGTACCTTTTCCCGTGGCGCGCCCCAATTGTCACATCACTTTGACACTTACCTGTTTCTTGTGACTCTGGTCTCACTCTGTAAAATGTGTACCCTGATAAACTTCCTGGTGACATCAGCATACTGCGCATTAACTTGTAGGGTGTGGGGTAATGTGACAGGTCATCATTCAGTCTTCGTGAGAGATGTGGCAACAGCGGATTATAATAAAACAGGGATTTCTCAGTCAAATAACCTGAAAAACAAACATTAAAAATATAAATGTATTCAATACCTGTGCAAACTGGGCAGGGCCCGAGACACTTAACTTTAAACTTGAAACCAGTCTAAAATCTTAAACAGCTGATTAGCTGAATTAAGACAAGTCTCCAAACTAACCAGTCACTAGCTAGAATTTTTAGACTGGTCTCCAATCCCAATTTTAATGCAATTTAACCTACTGAAATAAAATGATCCAACACCAGAACCATTCCTTTCAGTGGTTTTATTTAACAATTTTAGAAATGTGGGCAAGGGCATATCAGATTTGTGAACATATGTGTCACTCTCTGAGACTTTTGGGCCAAATTCGGCAAACGTCATTTCGAGTAAAATGACGTCAACTTCGCGGCACGCACAAATCGAATTAACGTTTCCTAATTGCCAGTATTAAATGATACTTATAGAAATATATATAGTGTTATAATCCAAGTGCGTAAAACAAATTGTACGTTTGAACCTGTTACCGAAATCTTTATTTAAAATAATCTCGTTTACTATCTTTCTATACAATTATTACGTCCCTTATTTTGACATACGCCTCACATTGTGATTCACACATGTACGAAACAGTCGTGATATTTGAACTACAAAACCAGCATTTTGAGACCAAAAATGTCGGTAAAGTGGTGGATTTGAAAAGGTTAGTCTTCTTATAGTCTATTGTATTGCTTGTTTGTGCAAAATTATGTAAAATCATGTATGAAATTGGTGCAATTGCATTTTCCGGAAGTGAAAATGGCGGTCGTGACCTTCTTAAACAGTTGATTGTTTACAAAACTGTCAAATATTTTTTGATATAACAAACAATCTGATTTCTGCATCTTCGTCGTAAACATTGACAACAGATCGTCTTTTCTTAATTAGGTGCCAGATGAGTTACTTTTACACTGTAATCCTGAATTTAATAAAGGAACTTTCAAATAGTGACATTTTTAAATTGTCAGAGATTGTCGAATTTTCGGACAGTGAGTTTGAAAGCCCAATATATTACTGATAAAGGAGGCAGCAATAAACATGATAACGATTAAAAAAATGAATATTTAATTAAATTGAAAATGTATGTTCAGATAGTATTGATTATGAAAAAAAGCTGAAGATAACATTCAAAACATTTCCTTGGGTTCTGCTGTACCGAGACTGTATGGAAAGCCATCTGGTTCTTTTGTATGAATAGACAAATTTATAAATTGGAATGAAATTATTAATGTTATATTAAGATAATGAACTTATATTTGCAATAATTATTACAGGTTCTCGGATATTAAATATTATAGATGGTATCATGAGAAATTCCATAGTGTTGGTTAAGTTGCAATACAGCTCAAGACATAACTCCACCACCAATTAGAGTTTCCTAGATATGGCAAGAAAAATGCAGTTTACACATGGAGAACTATGCACGGCAGAACATCAGCAACACTGTCATAAGGTATGTAACAATGAAAAAAATAAAGTTTTAATTTTATTCACATGTGTTTTTTTCCTTGAGGTCATAGTCATTCTAAGGATATGCTTTAATTATCTTATTATTTAATTGCTAAATATGAAATTATGTTATCAACACTGGTATATGCTAATTGCAAACAAACAAACAAAGTAACAACTCCTATGATACTATGATAGAAATCTGGTATTTTACACATTTGCTGGTAGTTTTAATTATCTTGAAGAATATATTTATGAACAGATAGGTAATGTTCAGAAATGAATCTTTAAGAGGAATCAGTTCTGGAACTTCAATTTTGAATTTTCTGGGCAGCATTTCCTTGTATAGTCTTATTAAAATATTTTAATATAATTTTGATTCAGCTGGCTTTGGACTTCATAATTTACACTTAACACTAATGTTAAATGCATAATAAAAAGGATATCCTGGCTGAACAAATGTTTACTGTCATCTGCATAGTTTATAATATATTTTGCATTAATTTTTATTTATTTTTAGAATGACATCAGACATGATGAGGACAGATGTGCTTTCCCTTTGCAGGAATGAAACTAACCCAGAAGTGGAACAGTGTCATGAGAATGTGCCAAATCTGAACACCTGCTTCCTGACAGGCTTCCTATTCAGGGCTTGATCCTCAAATGATGTGGTACCAGTATGAAGAATGAAGAAGCAGGCTTATTGTGTGTGAACTGTGGTTAAAAAAGTTTATGTTCATCCATCTGTACCAAAAGCCTGTTGGATTCAGTGCATCATATCCCAAAAAGGAGAAGTGATAACTGTTTGTTTTAGCTGAACAATATGTATTATAATCTGAAATGATCTGCAAAACAGGTGTATAATACAAAGTTAATTTATGCAAGTATTATGGATCATCTTCTGAATAAATTTAAATTATTTCATTTGTCAGTCCATTTGTTGCCATGGTAACTGAATCATAATATAATGTTGTTATATAACTTATAAGATATTAAAGTAGAAATATCAGTTTATATTTATTTTTCTACCAATATATTATTTGTTATTAAACAAGTGTTGCAAAATTTGTCTTTCAAACGTTTAGAACCTTTACCCAACATTAACATGTAGTTAAGTTTTTTTGTGTGCATAGTATGTAAACTGTTGTCAACTATATAAATGTAAGTTACTTTATTATGAAACATTATCCACATTATGAAACTCAGTTCCTCCCTCCACCCTGCCTAGAAAAAAATCTTGCAACATGTAGTAAAACTGTGTCATATATTGTTATATCACAATTTGAACATACAAAATTCAATTTAATTAGGGCTCTTAGTTGTGCAGTTATTGGTGTAATGACCTCATACCACTTTGAAGAAAATAATACACAAATATTACCATGGCAACTATAGAACTAGTACTAATTATATATTTACATACTGTGATATTACTCAGATCAAATGTACATTATATTTAGGTAGTATTACCATGGTAACCATTATTCGGTACAACAACTTTCACCGAAATGATTTTGTCACTTTTAATGAAGCTTTTGTTATTTTGTTTACTGCATAGTTACAACAAAAAGTATCTTTATTTTCAAAAATCAACATTTCTGTGTATGGTTTATCAATAAACAGACCAAAATGATAGATTGTATTTAAAAACATTAACATGTTATCATTTAGGTGCCAGTTACCTGAAAAAAACGTGTCAAATGTTTTTTTTCAGTTCCGTTGCCATGGTAACCAAAATTTGAGTATTTCATTTTGTAAAATAAGATACTTGATTTATATATAAATACTATTCATGGGCAATAAACAGACTGAAATACTATATTTCTTATAGTTGTCACATAAATGCACCTATTTATTTGGACAATATTTTGATAAAAGTAGGTTTTTTCACATTCACGGTGGTTTCCCAAAAAATGCTGTTTTTCGGTTAAAATAAGTTGTTTTTGGAAAAACAAAGAATTGGTGTACGCCAAAGTCAACAAGGTACCTGAAAATGATAATAACTCATTTTGGCCAAAAATTGCATTTTGGACCATTTTTCCCAGAGAGTGCCACATATGTGTGTTATCCGAATCCCTACTATTAATTTAACGAGTCTACAGTTAAAACTTAACTACCATAATTGTTTGAATATAAGCTGCACTTTTTCCCCAGAATTTGGAGGTAAAACGTTGGGGGTGTGGCTAATACACAGGTTTGGTGGCTTATACACTTTGTTAAGCTATTTTCATCTGTTCTATCATGTTTGGGGGCGGTGCGGCTTATACTTGAGTGCGGCTTATATTTGAACAATGACAGTAGTCTTACTCATACCAAGAAATTCTATTTACAGATTTGAAATGAAATATGTATTTTTGCCATTGGTAATGTGGCTGAATTTCGGACACAATTTGTTCGGGAAAAACACTAGAATGTTGTGTTCCGCGGAACACATGTGTCGCCTGCATGGAAAAAGTTGAAATGTGGGCCTATGTTTAAAGTTATCCAAGGTCTATATTTTACCCTTACAAATGATAAAAATAACATTTGAGATCGATTATTAATGAAAAACTAGGCATAATCTAAGAATACATGTATTACGAATTCTTTCCCGTTTGTCCAATAAATAAAAATGAAATATGTATAAAGTTAAAAAAACTGGCAGTTTTTTAACTCGCGGATATACCGCGAGAGCGTCTGCTTCAATATTTGTTTTGCAAAAATCTTATTTTAAACCATAATTTGATACATACCATGTGGTCAAATTAGTTTAAATTAAGATGTGTAAGCTTTCATGGCAAAAAGATGGATTTTAATTTTTTTGTTCAGATGCGCCAGATATATCTTTAATCATATATAATAAAACTATTTTATTTAAGTTGATTTCAATACTACACCACAGAACACATGTGTCATCTAAATTGCATTTAAAAGGGGAATAACTATAATAATGGTGAAACCCTGAGTTACCATCTTCAAAAATTGGTTTGTAAATGCAGATGAGTTATTCAAAGTATTAAAGTGAATTAATTGAACATGCATTTTACACTAAGTTTCATGTAAAAGTTGCGTTTGAAAGGGACATAACTCATAAAATATTGAAACTGGAGTTATCAATCTTGGCTTTGTTCATGCTGATAATATATTCCAAGTACGAAGTGAACAGAACAAGTACTTTCAAAGTTATAGGCAACATTAAGTTTCAGGTTAAAGTTGCATTTGACAGGGGCATAACTAAAAAATATTGAAACTTGAGTTATCATTCTTGTCGTCATGGATGTAATTGTCATGCTGATGATATATTCCAAGTATGAAGTGAATAGGTCAAGTACTTTCAAAGTTATAGGCAACATTAAGTTCCAGGTTAAAGTTGCATTTGAAAGGGGCACAACTCAAAAAAAAAGAAACTGGAGTTATCATCCTTGTCGTCACAGATGGCATTGTTCATGCTGATGATATATTCCAAGTACGAAGTGAACAGAACAAGTACTTTCAAAGTTATAGGCAACATTAAAAATGATAGTGTCTCTAGCTGGGAGCGAACCCGCACCGTCACGGCGACAGCGCCTAGCCATGCAATTCCTGCGACGTAACCAACTGAGCTAACCGGGACAACGCCAAAAAACGTTGATCGGATAGCCCTGATATACGTAACAATCACTGCATGACATCGGTAACGGGTTAATTTACTGATAACAGTACTGACTAAATGTACGGGGAGACTTTTTACGGCTGCCACACTGCCGTCACAGATGGCATTGTTCATGCTGATGATATATTCCAAGTATGAAGTAAATAGGACAAGTACTTTCAAAGTTATTGGCAACATTAAGTTTCAGGTTAAAGTTGGGGGACTATCGGACGACACCGACAACGAAGACGAGGCTGCAGGACAATAGGATCCCTATGTGTCTAACTGCTACCGCAGGGGACACAATAAAATACATCCTACCTTTACTTATAACTTTCTCCAGTGTATTATCATCCCAAGTCTTAGTCCAAGTAGACAGGTATCGTTTGGCAGAAAATCCTGGGCGAATTTGGCGTTCGTAATCGTATCGTCTTTTCTTCTTTTGAATCATTACCTTGAGATCCATGTTTCCACTCTCATCCTATTAAAAAAAACATTCAACAATGTTTTATGCTTTCCAATAAATTATGGAATTTCATTCTCTTTTTTCCATTGAAATAAATAATTTTCTGATGGAATAAAAATATTATGTTCACTTTAATTTTTGTGGAATACAATTTTTTCACTGTTTTTGCAAAACTACTTTTTTAAAACTTATTACCTCACTTTTCAAATTTTTTTTAACGCTACAAATGTCAACCATATTCAACATTTATAAAGGGACAGTTAACCCTTAACTCCATGGTATATTTTCAGGGTTGGGTGGTAAATACCACCCCTAGTATTTACCGGTGGTATTTACCGCCCTGGAAAATACTCCCCAAAGTGGCAAATACCGGAAAATACTGGCAAATACTACTCAGATGAGTTTTTTTGCCTTAAATACTGCAGAAATCTTAAATCAGTTAAATGTTATTAATGTAACAATAATAATAATAATTAAATTACTCAGATATTTTAATTAAATTTCATATCAGATGATCACTTAAAGTAAAAATACATCTTAAACTTTTAAAGAACTGTCTGATAAAGTTATAAAAGTGTTAAACTTAAGTATAAATATAATGGCAATTGATGGGTAAACTTGAAATTATCTATAAGAATGCTGATGATAGGTAATATTGTATAAATTCCAGACTGGTCAATTCAATGGACCAGTATTTGCCAGTAATTGCCAGTATTTGCCGGTAAATACCGCCGGCATGGACAATACTCATATTTGCCGGCATTTTGCCAACCAATGGGCAAACTGTAGCTCGAGATTAGCTGACACATCTCTGCCATCTAATCTTGATCTACATTCATTTTTTTCCTTCAATAGAAATAAAGTAATTTTTAACTAAAAGCAAACAGCGTAACAGATCCTGATCAAAAGGCACAGCTGTGGCTCTACACTGTTTGCCTAACACTGTTTTTTTTATGCCAAATATTTAGAGAAATAGGGCCCCATTCTCCCCTCAAAATAGTATATATTTTTCCCCCATGTCTTATAAAAAAATTCTCTTTGCTGGAGTCTGTAACTGACAGTTCAATTTGTTCCACTAAAGTGTAACAGCGTGATAGTGAAAATGATAGTAAAGATGATAAATGTTAATTTTTTTCTGATGCAAGAAAATTCAACTGGGAAGTATGAGGCAAGATTTACTTAGTTGTACTACTGTGTTAGCAAAGCTAAAAACAAAAGATCAGTGAATACTTTGTTTTGTTGTGTTTGACAGCTGCAAGTACTGTATTTTCCAAATATTCCCCCTTTCCTTTGTTTGTGTTGCAATTTTCCCCCACCAAAGGGCTGTGACCCCCATCCCCCCCAAAAGTGAAAAAACACTGCCTACGGTTAACAGCCGCCTTCCATGGGGTAACAAGATTCCAGCATTTATGTGGGACCGGCGTAAGATGGGTAATTCACTTACAATGCTACCATATGCCAAGATAGACTTGGCCAGATCGTCCACCGTCTTGAGATCCCTGTCAGAGGCTGTACTCTCAAGGGTTGTCATGGTGATATCTCGGTCGCTATGGTAACCATGGGCATTCTTGTGCTTCTTAGACTCGGCTGGTTTCATTTTGTGAGCCATATCCTCAGAAAACAACAACAATGCTCCTTTACGGGTAGTGAATGTTTTAGGAAGATGAACTGCATCTTTTGAGCTAAATCTAAAAATAGAAAAGAAATATACAGATTGAAACATCAGCCTATTGGATGAACTATGCAAACTTCCCTGAACACATGGACTTAGTCAAATAGTTTAAGCATTTATAAATTTACTCAGACTTAACATCAAAGTGAAAGCTTGTAAAACTGTGGCATTATTATATTTTGCAAATGTTTAATTTTCACATGTAAAGGTAGAAATTCAAAATCCAACAATTTTTTTTTAATCACTTTTATAATACAACCTGGCATATAATTTATGTCTGTGAGAAAATGTAATTTGCAGATAACATGCTAAAATTCTTCA